>JAWZYV010012659.1:0-142910 GCA_038373885.1 Cheiracanthium punctorium | reverse complement strand
TAATTATTTTGCCAAATAGCATTATTATATAGATTTTTTAGAACTCGCATTGAATCTTAAAAATGTTAGGTGGGTTGTATTTCATCATGTTACTAGTTCAAAGTGTGCCGTATTCAATTTTTTTTAATGAGTTGGCATTTGCCAATTGGGCATTAGCCACCACAACGGGTTGAAGTATTGGTCGGTGTGGGGGTGTGACATATTGGTCGATTATGTGGCCAACATTACAGCCTATGAAGGGACGAACAAACTAACATCCAAGCACAAGCCGAGAATCGAACTCGTACATAAGGTGTGAGAGAATGGCTCGCGTTCCCCGCCACATTACCTGGGCGGTTATTTCAAAGCATTACAAGTCAAAAATAATTTGTTCTCAAGTCAAAGGCTATATTTCCCTTTTTAGAAGAGTGTTTAAACATATACGAAAAGAAATCCTCGCCTCATTATGAGGCACTTGAAAATTAAAGCCGTTAGCGTAATGAATTAAAATCGCGTTCACTGTTGTACATTACCGCCTATCCCAAGTACAAGCCCTTCAAGTCCTTTCTCTACCAATTGCTCCACATTCTTGTGTTCTTTAACGTTCTCTCTTTCTTTCTTCTTCAGAAATATAATGGCGTCGTCGGAACAGAAGAAAATGTCAATGTCGGCGTGATGCGGAAGCTGATTCAGCAAGTTTTTCCACGTACCTGACAGAGAATAAAAGAAATCACAATCTTCCTTCTCCCTTACCAGATAAGAGAAACGGAAAAACTCGGACAGAAGTTCGGGGCGGGGATATGAAACGTCTGAAAGATTCAGACATTGTCCATATATCATGCAAGAAGGAGTGGGAGTTTAGAGATCAGCTGCTCACTCCATTATCCCGAAGGAATAGGATGCCCTTTTATTTTTTCGTGTATTTTATATTTCTATTTACAGTACAAAAGAAATAAAAATATTAAGCATTCCGTAATGTATACAAAAGAGCTTGAAATTAAAAAGAAATAAACATTACGTATGTGTACATATTACAAGTCCATTGCTGCTGAAGAGAATTAAAGATAAATGATATATTTTGATTATGTCATACATCATTACCTGATTTTTTAAAATTTAATATTTACATAACATAATTGTAATAAACGTAATGGCACGTGTGGTAAAACGTCGTGGCGTTTGTTGTACCTTTTACTAGCTCTCAGTTCCTGTGACAGCTACGTTTTCCGGAGAGTATGAGTGCTCACTTCTACTGTAATAGTATTTCCTCATGTAATTATTTCAAATGCTCGTGGTCGAGATACATTTTCCGTCTCCGGAGAGTATGAGTACTCACTTCTATTGTAATAGTATTTTCTCATGTTTTTGTTATTTAAGCTACTGGTGATCGAGAGAGAGAGTTGGTTGTATCACACCTCCTAGATATACCATGCCTGAGAACAGAAACATTTACGTCATCACTAGGTCCACTAATGTAACGTCATCACACATTCATTTTCATTAAGAGAAACAATTCAAATTTTGTGGTGAATTTACTCCTCCATAAAATATTTTAATGATTTAAGATAGAAAATTTAATTTAACGACAAATAAGAAATTTTAACTATCACTAATTATATAATATAATATAGAAAAAAATCATAATAAATTACTTTTTATCAGAAAGGTATTTTAATTTTTATTTTCAACTTAAGATATTTCTAAAATTCGTATCATTCACCAGAAATTTTAAATAGTTTTATTTTGTCAAAGTAAAGCTGTGAGGTCATCATCTTAGAAGACCGCGTGATGACGAAAAAGGTTTTGTTCTCAGGCCTTTTCTGTGTAGACGGTGTTGGTTGTACACACAATCCTGTTAAAAGAATTACTTCATACTTTATTTATATAAAATGCTGGCTGAATTACCCATTCTTTGCACGGCGATAAATAGATTTTTTATATTATGGCTTGTTATAATTACTATTCATCATAATAAATGAGTATAGCAAAATGGATATCGCGTATTTATTGTCCGTTATCAATAATCACGCATACCAAATTTCGTGACGATCGTTTGGACGTGGAAGATGATGCGTCGCAGCACCATCTGCTACCGAATTATAGCAAAACGGATGCGGCGAGAATGTTCTTTGCGTTCAAATATCTGTGTATACGAATTTCCATGACACTCAGTTGAAGATCCCGAAGTTAATGGTTTGAAGTGACATCAAGTTCTAGTAAAATTGATAACGCCAAAATATTTCCCGTGTTCAAATATCTATGTACACCAGTAAAGACAGTTCAGAAAGATCAGTTGAACAGTCTTCATACGCTGCAGCGCCATCTAGTGTCGAGTTAAAGTAATACCGTGCTATAGCACAATGAAGTGGCGAGTTATAGCAAAATGGATAACGGGAAAATATTCTCGGTGTTCTAGTATCTATGCATACCAATTTCATAGCGATTTTCAGAGCACGGCCAAGAAGTTGGGGCGCTGCAACGCCATCTAAGGGCGAGTTAAAATAATAATGAGCTGCAGTGCCGTTTAGTGGTGAGTAACAGCTAAATGAATAGTTAGAATATATTCTTCATGCTCAAATGTGTAAGTAAAAGAAATTTTATCTCTCGTTCGAACAGTCCAGAAGTTGATGCGCTCCAGCGCCGTCTAGCGGCAAGTTATAGCAAACAGCGGCGTACGCAGGATGTTCAGCAATACTTAAGCACAATGAAGCACGTTCCACTTCAATATTTTTTTCGGTCGTACAATGTATTTGAATGGGAATTTTCTGCCGACGTTTTACGCCGGCCGACAGTGGTCTGTCCTCCACCGAAGAATAGATGGGGGAGGTGTGAAATCGCAATATTATTCACGATCCCCAAATACGTTTTGTCGGTTTAATACCGGATTATCTCCCTCTTTCTTTGCGGTGGGTAAAATTTATTGCTTACAAGTGACAATTGGCCGGTAAAGTATTCCCCAACTGGTCCCCTACTAGTTTCAGCTGGCCGAAAATGCTCGAAATCAGCGTTGGCCTTTATCGCTACTGATACTGATCTTACCCAACGTCGGCTACACTGAAAAAAGAACAACGTGGAATCCCACGTGTTTCTCAAAGAATCAGACTAGGATCAGGAGTCATCATTTCTCCTTGCTGAAGGAGGGGACATGTGTTTGAGTGCATAGAATAGTCTAGCAATTTCTCTCATCGAATGAGCCTTCCTTTCTCCGATGCTACGTCAGGAAAACGTAGTTAAAACATCTGGAATTATTTCGCACTCCAAGGAGAATCAAGTGATCAATATACTTTGGACTGTCCAGAACAATTCGAGGCTATCCTATTACTCGAAAGAAGTGGGAAGCCTGTAAACAAGACCGTGCACAATAGTGCATTTGGAATGGACGCGAATGCAGGTTTAAAAAAAAAAAAAAACTTGTTACTGCTATGAGCTTTGCCTGAATAAATTTTCAATATCAGCACGCCCAGATGAAAAAGTTAAACAGAAGGAATTTGTCTTATTTCAAGAACAGTGCGTAGCCAGAAAAAAAATTAGGGAGTGGTTTAGGCAACGCAGTAAGGAAAAATCTTGAGGTCCGAAAATTGGAAGCTTTAAATAGGCCTTTTCTAATGTACATTGAGGCCCCTTATTCAGGGCCATATTTTCAACTGGGCGCCCCAGGCAGTGCACCTGGATTTAGAGCTTAGGAGATGGCACGCATGAGAGAAAAGTGGGCCATAATTCGATTAACAGTGGTTAAGCTTGGAAAAAATAATGAAGATGAGACCCCATTAACTTTGTTCCCACAGGGTCCCCTAATCTACTGGTAGGAATCTGTCTTTATCATCGGATATTTCAACTGCACATAAAGAACTTCTATTTCATTTCATATTTACAATAGTAAAAGAAAGTTATGCATAAAATGTCTCTGAAGTTTCTAACTAAAAATTAGAAGATGAAAGATATAGTGCACTTTTTATTTTATATGTCTGCTTCTCATTGGAAGAATAAGGCCCTTTTTGAAAAATTTAAGGGAGGAGGTTCTGACCCCCAAAATCACCCCCTCGCTACGCCACTGTTCAAGAACTGGCCTTAAGAAAACTAGAAATGGACCATTCTTTCATAAAATATGCATATAAAATTAACTTGAACACCTTTTAAAATGAAATATTTGATGATCAAACAAAAAAGCCCATTTTCATTGAAAAAAAATCCTTTTCGGACTTAAAATATCGGGTTGGGGAGGGGGGTCTTGAGCCCCCTGGGCCCACCCCCTGCGTACGCCACTGATAGCAAAATGGATAGTGTAAAAATATTCTCCGAGCTCAAATGTCTATTTGTACCAATTTTCATCGAAATCAGATGAGCGGTATTTTCATAGCAAGCAGTTGAACGGTGTAGAATTCGACGTCCTGCAGCGCCACCTAGTGGACATTTATAGCAAAATGAATAGTGTAAAAATATTCTCCATGATAAATTACTTAGGTGTACCAAATTTCATGGTCAAACGGCTTTGTAGTTTTTCAACTTCATACACACACATACACATCGGCTGCCCAATTTTAAAGCACAGTAAGGGACAAATTTTTCAAAATGGATTTTTTAGCATTTTTCGTTCTAAGAGAGTCTTGTGAACATGATTTACTTGGTACTTTTCAATAATTTAATTTTTTTCGTACAGATATCAAATGGATAAACCTAGTAAGTGGTTTTTTTTTCAATTTGACAAATTTAAAACAAAGTAACACTTTCAACAATTTTAAAAACCTTTTGGGAATCCCTGAAAGTGAATGATAAGTCTAAAGACTTAATTGATAATAACGAATCAATAGAAAGTTTTGAAGAATAGATTCATTGGTAAGAATATTTTAAGTTTTCATAATTGTTTATAATTTTTCATATCATTTGTGAAGTTAAAATATATTTTAAAAATGCGTAAAATGACAAAGTAATTTGATCTGATCATGTTATCAGAAAGTCGTGATTTTATTTACTTTGCGCTTATAGATTTCATTGTGAAAAAAAACCAAAGTATATATTAATTGTATTTATTATTTAATGTTAATAGCCGTTATTACATAAATATTTATTGTAATATATTAAGACATAATACAGTGTGAGACGCATATTATTGGAAAAAATTAAACTAGAAAAACACACTAGCTTTGAATTATTTTTTTTTATTTTCTGTTCGTTGTTTAATTGTTATAAATTATTAATAACCAGATGTTTTCAATAAATGAAATTAAAAACTGTCCCTAATATTGTTTTTTTATCTACAAAGTTTATTCTACTGATTTATTGCAAAAATCTCTAATTAATAGCCAAGTAAGTGCACTTACTGTGTTTTTGAATTGGTCAAATATAAATTTTTTCACGATCCAACAACTTTTTAACCTAGTAGTGCAATAAATATCACAACACAAGTAAAAATGTTATAATATATATTTTCTACATGTTGTCATCCTAATCTGTGACAATAATCAACGGTTAATTTGTTGTGCAAAATACCATTTCGTGCGGCTAAAAAAAAAAAAGGTTTTATTGATTTTCTGGAAAATTTTAAATTTGACCATTACTGTGTTTTAAAATTGGGCAACCGACATACCGAGATTCATTTTTATATATATTCTTCGTGGAGCAATTGGAGAAGGTGAATTAACGCAACCATTCTAGTCTGTTTACTAGCATTAATCTCTAATTTTCTCTCAATTTTTGTTTTAAGAAACCTGGTTTGACATACGTGTGTTTTTTTCCATACGCATGTTTAAGTCTTGAACCACTGGTAGTGATTCAGCGCATTCTGAAAATTTAATAAAACAATGCCCCTATTATTTTTCTGGTGGTTTGTAAAAATCATGTTTTGTTGAATGACATTATCAATAGTCATACAACAACACATCATCAACATCAACACAACATAATGCATTGTTCCATATGAATGTTAAATTATATAACTAAAGACTGTAAGAGAAGGATTAAACAAATTTCCAGAATTACTAAATTTCTTCACCTGAATAATTTTGTGATCTTTGTAACTGGAAGTGTAAAACTGACCTTTATGAGAACAACTTAAATATAAAAATTTAATTTTATCTAGACATTTCCACTACTTGACAAAAATCTAAATTTCTAAAGGTATGCAATTCTGAGCTTAAAATAGTACTTTGTAAAACATTTTCTGAGGTAACTAGATAGAAAAACTGTAATAAAAAGCAATTGAAATTTAAAAATCATGAAATGAAAGAAAATTATGTTTCTGCTAAATTTCTGCAAGAAGAAATGTAGTGTAACATTTAAAAATTGTGAACCATTTTATCACGCCTTGGGTCCTGGTTCGAATCCCGGCTTGGGCATAGATGTTAAATTATCCGTCCCTTCATAGGGGTAATGCTGGCCACCCACCGGATGATCATGATCCCATAATGAAATGGCCAGTAATTCGGGTCTTAATAAAGGCAAAATGCCTGATGAGCAAATGCCCGTCCAATGGAAGAAAAAAAAAAGTTCAATGACTATTGATAATGTCATTCAACAAAACATGATTTTTACAAACCACCAGAAAAATAATAGGGGAAATGTTTTATTAAATTTTCAGAATGCGCTAAATCATTACCAGCGGTTTAAGACATAAAAATGTGCTCCGGCATTCAACTTATAAGCGGAATTCGTCAAATACGTTGCAACAATCACCTGCGAACCCCTAAGGTTATCCCTCAAAAGATTATTGGCTAAAAGAAAAAGCTTTTAAAAAATAGTGGTGGGTAATTATCCGGAAATAGTATACAAGTTGGCAGCTGTGAAATATTGTGCATACCGATTGAGATCAGAAAGGTAACTTTACAAGGGATCCAGCGCAGAGGCAGCATATATTAAATAACGTGCCGTTCAGTCTACAATGAAATTTTTTTTTCATTTTCTATTTATAATCACGTGCAAAGAGTGTTAATAGCCAAAAATATGCAGTACTATTGTTTTTCAAAATTCATTATTGCTTCATCAATTCTTTCTACGCTCAATAAAGCCGATTTGAGTAAATCCTGTGAGATTCGAAATCTAAATTTGCTACAATTATATTTTGGTCTTAATTATAAATATTGAAATTCTGAAGACAGCATATTATTAATTTACTTCTAGTTGTTTAAATTTTTAACATGAGATACATAAAACATTAAGCTCCAAAAGCTGGACCTCACTAAACTTGCACTAAAATATTATTGTTCATTATTATTAGTAGTAGTACTTTTTCAAGTAAAAAAATATTATGCTCATTTAAATTACAATATTTCTCATAGTCAGATGCAAATCAATTTTGTAAAAACACTTTTTTACTTATTTAGAATGGTTTCGAATTAGTTTTCTTAATTTAAAAATTATGAATTTACAATGTAAAAACTGTTCTCGCCACAATAAAATAATTTTAGTAATACTCATCACAATGAAAATTAAAATGCATGTTAAAAATCCTTATATTTTGAGAGCACGTGAGTATATATATAGTAAAATTGATAGCCATACATCAATTTTTCAACAAGAATAAACAATTTTCAAAGAAAGTAATAAGCTTTCAAACAACTTAATTTTATTTTCAGAAATGCTCAGGATTTGTTTTAGTAATACAAAACAAGAAGACAGAACCAGGACAAAAAAGGAAAATCCTACCCCCCCCCCCCACCCTCCCCGAATGAAAATAATGTTACATTTTTAAGAATTACATCTAATATTATTAGTCTGTTCCATTGATGACAAAAAAATCTTATTTATCAATTTAATGGTACTCCCCAAAACATATCATTATTAGCCAGTTTTCAATCATATTAATTCAGTAAAATATGTCATAACATTAAATTTGAAATAAAGATAATTAAATAAAAAATATAAAAAGGAAAAGAATCATTAAAAAAATGTTAATCCATGTAAAAAATATGAAAATATGTTAATCGAATGTAATTATCTAAACTAAATTTAAAAACGATTAGTGGAATTTTTTAGCAGTGTATACTAGCCATTTTTTAAGGTACAAAAGTCATACCTTTTAGAAAACTGAATAATTTCACTGGGTTTTTTAAACTTGTGAAATGCAAGTACTGTTTGATTGAAAGTGTCATTCTGCTATTTTATTTAGTCCTTTCCTACACTATATAACTACCGCAAATTATTTTTAATCGATAGTTTAATGGACATCATTTGTTAAAAGAAGTAGAGTTAATTTTTCTTAATGAATACATTTTCTCAATGAATTTCTTAATGAATTAATGCTTATGCTATCCATTACTCATATTAATATTACCTATCCTCGTTTCTCTCTCTTTAATGTTCAATTTAAAGAAACAGCTTAGATATTTGAAACCAGTGGTTGCTTTTCTTACTCTTTGGCGATTCTTTGCAATTTATGCATTAGCATAAACGGTAAACATTTTTTTTTATAATTATTGACATTAAAACATCTCTCGATATATTTTTAAGCATAACTCTTGTCAGATTGGCGTAGCACACTGCAAGATATTTCATCTCACCGTAGTGAAAAATATCCAAGCTGGTTCCAATCTAAATATTAAACTCCTCCATGGTTCAGTCTCGTGAAAAAAATCAAACTGTGTAAACTGTGTAATCTCGAGGAGCTATTTAGAGTCATTCAAATTGCGAATAGGACGGGTTAAACTGTGCTGAAGAGTTTAATAATTTCACGCAATTTTTAATTTATGTCGCCACGTTCTGACCCGGGTATTGTAATATTGAAATTTTCGACGTCGAAAAACTATCACTTGCAATAGAGCTTTATCTAATAGATATATATATATGCCGCCAAAAGTCTTGAAAACTTTTGATATTTTGCGCTGTTTTTGGGAAAACATACGAAGCCGTCATCAAACCGATAGCGAATACTATATATTATGTTAATAAGTATTTTCCACCTTGTAGCGAATTTTAAATTTTCCTCAAAAAAAAAAAAAGCCCGCAAGTTTCCTTTCTTTATTATGGTTCCTGAAAAATCATAGTGTTCCAAAATCGCCAAGGGTAGTTCATACATTAAACAAATACTTAAAAATTTTTATAATAGTAAATTTTTACATCAAAGCCTTTTAACCTAATTAGATTTCTAACTCCTTATTAAACTCATGACTTCAAAATTGCGTCATTCTCATTTGCGATATCTAACATGAATCAGTGAAATAAACCTCACGTCATTTTACTTTTTGCAGCATATGATAATCTAAGAGTTTATTATTTCGTTCGTGGTGTAATATTTTGTCAAACTTGGTAACCTAATTAGAATTTCTAATGCATTTTTAAACTCGTAACATCAAAATGACGTCATTTAATTTACAACATCCCACTTTCTTTACAGTTATGTCTGTCTCCAGCATACGGATGGCATGCCACATGATCACTGTTTCACACAGTATTAAAATTTCTAATGCATTTTTAAACTCTTGACACCAAAATGACGCCATTTCATTTATAATATGCTACTTTTTTTTAGAGTTGTGTCTACGCCAGCATATAAATGGTATATGACATGAACACTACTTTAAACATTCTTAAACTGGAAACGATTTCAATATGTGAAAATTATCAAATATTCGAAAAAAATCCTAGAACGATTGAGTTTTCAGAATTTTAAAGTTGACAACGGACTATTCTATGTCGTTTGACATATATGTGCAAAGTTTCAAGCCGATCTATCGTACATTATGGGAGGAATTCTCCGACAAATAAATAAACAAACAAACAAAAACATCTATATAATAGATTGTAATATACACTTTTACTCCTAACTAAACACATAAAGGAATATTGAAATACAGTTGGATCTCGATTTCCCGGATCTGTATTGAATAATTCTTGATTTTATATGTTATACAGCATTCTCAATTTTTTTCTTCTTTTTATCGCTTTAACATATTGTATGCGGGGTAAAAGCAACCAGAATTGAATTTTATATCCGACCACATTGAATGTAACTCCGCCTCTGGAGGAAGACATATATAGCCTCCTGACATCCATTGTTGGAATAATTTTTTTCTACATTGCTATTGTTTTAAGTAAGTAAAATACTCTCACATTATTTAATTTCCGATATTTATTACTGATATTCTGAAACACGGTGTTTCACCGTGGGCGTTTCCGTAAGTTACGCAGGCGGAACATTTCCCGCTTGGTGATCCGAGAGAAGTGGAAAATTTTAATATTCATCCACAAGTTATGTTCTACATTTTTTTATTTAAAGTAAAACTACTTTAAAATTCTGATGCATGCTATAAATATCAAAAATTTATTTAAACATAAAAATTTAAATAATTTTCATTATGATCTATAGCCTTATCATATTATGTTAATAGTGATGGTTAAAGCTTGCCATTTGTTCTAATATTAAATTTTTATCTCAAATCATTAAAATGTTTTTAAGTAATTTTTCTTTGTGCAGGGGAAAACTTTTACATCAAAGTGCTGACGTCAAACCAACTGCTGTCCGATTGCCTCACATTCGGAGGCGTTCACTTAACCCACAAGCAGTGATTTAAGTATCATGTTTTCTGAACATGTTAACTTACCTGTTTTCGCGAACTGGTGCTAGAATGCTGGTGGATGGGCTATAACACTCTCTCAGAAAATAGAACGTCCTTCAATGAAATATTTAGCTTCTCAGTGTCTGATTAGGAAATGTAGAAAAATAACAATTTAAGCAACAGATTCCAAGATCAAAAAATCTATTATACTTTTTATTGCATAGGGGGAGCTACATTTAAAGTGGGGTTGTAACATCATTTCTAATAAAATCCAACAGGCTGAAAATGAAAATTTTCGTAGTATGTTTGCCTGGTCATAAAGATTTAAGTTTAAATAATCTCGATTCTTCAACAATCTGAAAAGGAGTACAGGTAGGTACAAAAGTATGCAGGTAAAAAATGGAGACAGCTTAAAGATGGGTTTAAGAGTAAGGGAAACCTTATAACGCTTCTCACGATTGTTGCAGTGGTTAAAATCTCGGTTGCACTTAAAATGAGGAAGTTTTTATTTTATTAAAATTTGTATTTCTTTTTAAATGCCAAAACAAACTGAAGGTGAAATTAATAAGTGAAACTCATTGTGATTCAAACTTGTTTAGATCATATGATCTTCTATACGTAATTATGGACGCACTCAGACATCCAACAGCTTTGCAAAGTGACGTCCAGTGAGTATTATCATGGCTGGTGCATTCTTTGACAACGTGAGAACTCATTCCTCTTTAAAAGATTCATTGCAATAGGTAAGTGTCCTGCTCAAGAATAAGTGTTAAATGAAATTCCAAAACCTGGCAAGATAAAATAACGCGCGAAGGACGAAAGTCCAAAAAGATTTTATATTTTATATTTCAAAGTTGAAGTTTCGTTTACAGGAGTCTGATTTTTCTTATAATCAAGGCATTTTCTAACTGTAAATGACAGCCAGGCCCTACCCAGTTTAACGTATGTATAAATGACATTTCCGAAAGGGAATTAAACGCACTTGCTATGTATGCTGATGATACCGTCATACTTTCGAGATCTTTCCACACTGACATTATGATTAAACAATTACAGCTTCACATAGATATCTTAGAAACCTGGTTTCAGAAATGGAAAATTGAAAATCAACCCTGCTAAATGTAATGCGATTCGCTTCACCAATAGTAGAAAACAGTTTAGAAACCTCTACACCCATAGCAATAGAATTAATCGGACCAGAAACTGCAAATATTTTGGTGTCATAATTGACTCCCGACTCACATGGAAGGCGCAGGAGCTTTATGCCCGAATTAAAATGGTTGGTGCAACCAAAAACTAGAGAAAGTGCTTTCTCAAAATCAGTTCAGTCGTCAAAATAAAGTAAAATTATATAAATACATTGCTTCCTGCAGCGATCTATACCAGCCAAATCTGGGGCTATACTGCCAAAACCGATCTAGATATATCATCGCGCAAAAACAAAGCAATTGTCCGCCAAATATGGCATGGACGCAGGTGCCTGACTAAAGCTGTTATCCGGCTTAATCTCGGTATTCCCTCCTTACAAAAATCGTCCATCAGATTGGTGAAAATTTCTTCACCTATTTCCGTAATGTTCCGAACAAACTGCTGGCCGAGCAACCAGATTACGATATCCGAAAAGTAGACTGTTAAAGACCAAGGCGGTACTTATTTTTGGATACCTCTTAGGAACTTTACATCAGTATTTTTAGTTACATTTGCGCAATTTGGGAAATAAAAATCAGCGTATGGTTATATGTTGGAAAGAGAGAAAAAAAAAAAAAAAAGAGGAGGGGTTAAACCTATACAAAAAAAAAAATCCAGGAGTGGTGAAGTATCCTCCCCCGCCTGCACTATGCCGGGGCCTTCGCTATTAGTAACGGGCCTGCGCGTGTATTTCCATGAGTCATCCAAAGAGGCCTACGGATGCTCGCGTCTTCCCGTATACATCAAGCAATTTTTAAGCTTTCCGATGCTTTGAAACGTTATTAAATGTAGTTTTAAGTAGTGATTGTGTTACTAATTCAAGTACGAACTCATTAACAGTTTCTTTACTATGATACACGCGGACATTAAAGTAAATAGATGCATGTAATTTGAAGGAAAAACAAAGTAGTGCTCACTCTCATGATTCATTATTTTAGCTTGAATTTTAATATACATGAAAAAATTAAGCTGACTTTTAGTATACATTAAAGTAAACGAATACACAAATGATACAGACATTTTTATGCATTTCTTTATACTGAATGTTTAAGTTTCACATTTTCAAAGCAGTTACAACCTTTATTACTTTTAAAATAAATTTAACTAGTAGTTATTAAATTTTCATTTATTAAATATTGTTCGGTTAATATATTAACAAAATATATGACGAGGAGCTGAAATAGAATTTAAAATATTTGATATTTACAATTCACGTATACAAAATTTAAGTACTGATATACTATTTAATTTTTAATCTTTAGTAAGGCGTAGGTATCAGAAGAATTTTTTCTATAATTATAAGTACAACCTGTGCACTGCAAGTCCTTGGTATTTACATGAAAAATAATGTAAATTAATTTAACGAGAAACATTTAGAATGAATTACAAAATAAAGGGTGTTCCATAAATAGTAGTACGAACTTAAAGGGGAGATAATATATCAAAAGGATTAAGAATAACGTAACAGTGTATGATAAAACACGTTTGTTAACTGTTTTTATTTTGGTTAGTTCAAATGAGTTTATTTATCGAAAATTTTACCATTCGAAATGAAAATGATTTATAATTTCCAGTGTTAGTTCCATATACTTTTTCTTCTCCAAAGAAAAAATATAAATTTTAGAAAACCATACTAGGAAATACCACGAATATTCCAACACCTTTTTTTTAAGTTATTATTAACTGGCGATTGAAAACAAATGTTTTCGTCCCTGCATTGCTGTATATTAGGGTTATAGCTTTAAAAAAAAAAAAAAAAAAAAAAAAAAAAAAAAAAAAAAAAACCCTGCTCCACGGACTTAGAATACAAATTAAGATAAACTAACAGCTCTAGGACTTGAAAAATTTCAAGATCCCTTTTCACAAGTTGCGCTAAACACTGTAGTAAACTAAAAACAAACGATCTCTGAATTAATTACTTTTCATTATAGCCATTATCTAAATGGAACTTTGAATTTGAGTATGATGAACGCTTATACAAAATATTAACTTCAATTTAAGTTTCTACATAAACATGTGCAAAAATTGATGACATATTTTACAGTACTTCTGCACTGAAACCAATATCACACATTTAGTTGCATTTACAATAAATGATAAATGACATTTTCAACTGAAAGATTTAAACAGATAAGATTGTCTAACTAGTATTACAACGCACGCTTATTTACTAGAATAATAAACTACCCAAGTTAAACGATTTCAGATTAAAATGATTTATAAATAACACATGAATATTAATTCACAAAACATGCTTTATATCCTATAAATTTGTAGAATTTCCAAATACAAGTGTACATTTACCTTTACATTCAGAACTTAAAGTTCGAATTCTATGATTGAATTCGTTGATTTGTTTCCATAAAAAAAGCGCAATCTTCAAAAAATTATTATTTACATCTAAAACACCTTGACATTAAATCATTATGTGACAAAACTATCACAAAATTGTGTTTTAATTATAAAATAAATTAACGTTTATAATCCCAAATCGCATACGATCGAACAGCGCAAATGTAAATATTAGGCCTCAATGTTTCACTCATTTCTTCCGGTGGCAACGAAGAAGCAGGCCCGGTTGCTAATAACGACGGCCCCGACTAAGCTATCTCTGCCCCTGTACGGCTATCTTTTACACTGCATCGCGCGTATCTACCTTGTATAAAGAGAATCCGGTAAAAGCATGTTAATAATAATAATTAAGTAATTTTACAATTTTTTCGTTTTACTACACAATTTTTTTATTTTATTTTAGTAGTTTCTCGTGAAATTTAAACTTTTTCAAAAAAACTTATAAATGCGAGTATAGCACAAAACACAAATTTTTAATTCAAGGAGCAGTTTATAAATACCAGAAATAAATTTTAGTATTTTTAAATATGTAATAACAAATTTTTGTATCGCCGGATAAGGTGCTCGCACGAGATCGGAGCATAGATGGAGCCTGGCGAATATCAGGCTGATAGTATCAAACCAGATCGTTATTTGTCAAGTGTGACACGACGAGGGGCTGAGGATTTGACTGTGGACGTCGGCAGAAAATTTTTTAGGGAGGACTAGGAGAATATGGGGCCGTAGATAAATTCAGCATAAAGTTTACCATGTTGGAAAGAATAAAAGAATTAAGAATCAAGGCTAAAACCGAAATACAAAAATCTAGGGGGAGTATTATGATGAAAATATACGTTATTCTAAATATATTTTTCTGCACTATTCGTATTATATATCTCTTAAGATTCTATATGAACAGCAGCAATGTTAGGTAAAAATAGTGTGCATAAATTTCTCCACTTCAAGAACTCGAAGAACTAATAATTATAAAAATGTATAGAATGCAGTGTAATTCCGATAAAAACGAATAAAATTGGACAACTAATGTAAAATTCCTATTTTAATCCGAATTCTTCTTTTTTAAAATTAAATATAAATAATAATACAGCCACAACTTTACAGAAAACCTTTCTCACAAATTGTTTCAGTTAATTACTTTAAATTTTGCGGAAATAGAAAAACCGTAAGCTTGGTACAGTAAGCGTCAAATAAATGTCTGTCTATTGCAGTTAACAATGAAACCAATTAGAATCTAAAACACTGAAAATAAATTCCGTTACTAATTCGCAGACATGCTATAAAAAGTATCGAATTCCTCATGCATGTCAAATCTACACTCTACACACAGTCAGGAATAAAGTATAGCAGACTCTTCACTAACGCGAAGAATGCGTTCCAAAAACTCTAGGCTAAGTCAAAATTTCGCGTTGTGGGATAGGGTATATATACGACTTTTTGAAAAAAATACAAAATAACTTTAGACCCTTCAAACAGTTTTGAAACATTCTCTAACTATATGTTTCTATTCCATAAAGCAATGAATAAATGAATTTTTGCGCTTCTTACTGTTTTTAAAAAATATTGTGTTGGGGGCGAGGAGTCCGTTTTAGCTTTAAAATATGTACATGAAAAACTTGCGTAAAATCCAATCCGAGCAAGTCAAATCGCGTTGTAGCACGAGTTCACAGTAATAAAAAATGGAAATGAACAAGTGCTGTTTGACACTGATGTTTGAAAACAAATCAATAGTCTTTTTATAATATATCAAGTTTCAAAGATGTAGTAATAAATTATTATATATACCTTAAAAAGAATAAAATATTCAAACTACAAACTTTCAATAAATTAGATTAAATAAGTCACAAACCAGAAATTTCAAATCTAAAAAGTGTATAATCATATATATTGTGTGTGCTGTGTCGTATTTTGTTCCCTGGCGACTCTTACTTATTATCCCTTTTGTTGTCCTGGGAACTCATATCGATTTTTAAAAGTTCATGGGACTGAAAGCGCTCGACGCCGAAGGTTACCTTGATTTATTGGCGTTGTGCAGTCGGCAGAGTTCTAGCTATGCTGTCTCTTCGATTGCGGGAGTGCAGTCGGCAGAGTTCTTGCTATGCTGTCTCTTCGATTGCGGGAGTAAGTGGCTTGTTCAGTCACACTGCTCCAAGTATTATTATTATTTTGTTTTTTCGATCGTCCAATGTCTGACTTCTTTAACATCTTTCTGGTTGAATCACGTACTCCTCTCGGCGTTCGTCGTTAAACTGGCCCGTGCACTGAATGGAGCTGAGGCCTTTTTCTACCAAGACTTGTCACCTAAGCAGCTGTTGATCGGCTTGCGGGTGGCAGTCGAATTACGGTGTTGAGCGATACTTTGGAAACTGACAGAGCGTCTCGTTAAAGAGGTACAGTCTGATGGCGTTTTCGCCGTAGCAGGGGACTTATGCTTACGAAGATGAATCGTTGCTTTGTGGATGTGGCACCCCTTTGGGACGACGGAGGATGCCGTCCTCATCTGTCTGCCGTGGCATTGTCTTGGCTGCATTACGCCTCCCTCCAGTCACTTCTTCTGTTGAACTGGACCTTTTTTCTGCTAAAAAAAAAAAAAAAAAAAAAAAAAATCTTTGGACACGTCTCCGCCGTTCTTGGTTTTCTCTCATCACCTGTTTTGGGGGGTCTTCCTGCTCTTTGGTCTGACCGAGCAAGCCGTTGTGAAGCCCGCTTGCAGGGGTAATGCCAGTCGGTCCAAAACCTCCTAGATATAGAAAGCCTTACCACAGCTACGTCACCGAGCTTTGACGTCATCATTTGGCCTACATTTAAAAGTTTCATTGTGATAAAATAAATAAATTAAAAATTTCTGGTAAATACTACGAATATTAGAAAATATCTCATATTAAACATTAAAATTAAAATATCTTTCTCATACAAAATTATTCAGTATGATCTATTTCCTTATCACATTACCTAATTAGTTATGGTTAAAAACTGCCATTTGTCGTAAAATTATATTTTTTATCTCAAGTTATTAAAATATTGCCAATCATGCTTAAATTCACCAGAAATTTTTAATTTATTTATTTTATCACAATCAAACTTTTAAATGTAGGCCAAATGATGACGTCAAAGCTCGGTGACGTAGCTGTGGTAAGGCTTTCTATATATAGGAGGTTTTTGTCGGTCTCCATGGTCCTTCTGGCAGCTTCGCTGCTCTTCCTCTTGCGTGGGCATGTTTATCAGGACATTTTTTCCATCTGTCTGTGTTTTACTGACGTGCGTGAATGTTTTACCTGGACCATTTGGGCACTTACTTCATGATGCTATTTGACAACGCTTTTTAACTCACACTCTGGAAATAAGCGCTTCGCACAGGTGCTCCATTATAAACCTTCTTTCAGTCAGTCAGTTTCCTGTCGTTCTGAATCTTTCGTAGAGATATATGGTGCTCATATATGTATTTTTGTCAAACCAAATACATGTCAACCAAATCGCAATCACATAGAGCTCCTAATAAATTTTTTGTTTACCATCTAAAGGGTTTGGAAAAGAGGGTCCATTAGAGGCTATTTTTAGTTATTAATCTGCGGTATTTTTTGTTCAGGTTTTTTAATGAAGTACTTCCGCACCTTTCAAGCAGTATATCTAGGCTATAATTTCCAGAAGTTCTGTGTTTGTAATGTGTGTAGTTTGTAATCACACATTTAGAAAAATTAATAAAGGGGGGCACGTATCCCCCCACCTTTTTCTCGACACCGTTTGCTCCGAAATTCAAACGTATTGTAATTTATGTATTAATCTAGATAAAATTTGCAATTTTTTAAGTTAACGCATTGCTCGCAGGTCACTTATCGGTATTTCTTGAATTTTAGACACGTGGGCGGGAAAGTTCTGCTCTCGCAATGAAAATCATTGCCCACACCGCGATTTTTTCTTCAATATCAGCTATAATTATTCGGAATTAAATCAAGCCAGAGAAGTTTAATTATACTTTAAAAGAATGAAAATGAAGAGCTGTGACAATTTAAACAACAGATTCCAAGAACAGAAAATCTGTATATTGCGTAGGTTAAAGAAACGGAGCCAATTTAAAAGTGGGCGGATGTATTATTAATTCTGGTAAACTGCCTTAGTTCTGGTAAACTTTTAAAACAGGGCTTTCAGCACAATTGCCTGCGTATAGTGCGTTAAAAGTCAAGTCACATTTATTGATTTGAACTGCATACTGATTTAAAATCTATCAAAATAAATTTTTAAAATAAAATATTGAAAAATCATTATTATATATTAGGATCTTATTTTATTCAATTTTTGTCGACTATTGTATTGCATAACTATAGTTTCCATTTGATACTGCAGGGTTTTTTGGATTTCGAGATATTGGGGTCTAAAGACATGGCACCAACGAACTTAAGGGAAACCGCTGAATTTGCTTTGTACATAAAGGTAGGTCCTTTCTCACCAATCTCGATAACGTTCCAAAGGAAGTAATGGCCAAATTGTCAGACTACAATTTTCGAGATGAAGTGAACTGCAAGAGGAGTAAGGCAATCTTACTTCTAGATACCGCTTAGGAACTTTGCATCAATATTTTTTACTTACTGTTGTTGTGTAATTTGGCAATGAATTTAGCAAATGATTAATATGTTGGAGTTAATAATAATAAATCAGTGATTTTATATATACAATATTTTTGAAAAATTGCGCCATAAATTTTGTTTCACTAGAACATATTTTTATTTCATTTTAGTAGCTTTTTATCAAATTTAATCAGGGGCGTAGCTTGGGGGGGGGGTTACACCCTCCCCATGAGGAATTTTTTGCTGTACAAAATGTATTGTCTTCACTCCCTTATCACACACGCGTATACATATATGTGAGATGCAGTAGTCGTAACCCCTCCCCCCTCCCCATGAAAAATTTATGGCTACGCCACTGTGTATACATATTGGTCATTTGTTATTTACATTTAAAAAAAGTTTTTCTTGACTTTGCCATGTCTTACAAGGAGGCCTCATTCATTTAATGCATTAAACAAGAAAGAAAAATCTTGCCAAACGCATCGATTATAAAACACTTTCAGCCACATAGTTTTTGCCCCAAATTTGGTGATGTATTGTTCTTAAATCTTGTGAGTTTTTTGGAGATAAGATAATGTTGTATTATCACTATAGATGCAATTTCATGAGACTCTGTTAAAGACCTTTAAAAAAAATTTCCATCGCTTAACTGAAGAATTTAAGAATTTTATACTGATGGTCTCGTGCTAAAATTTGTATTAGTGTCTCTCAAATGACACAGATTGTAATGTATTAGAATTCTTTTGAGTGTTCCTGTAGAAGAACTATTAATAATACAGACACTATTTTCAATGGCGCGTATTATTTTGAGGGTCTTAATAATGTGTATGCCAATTTTGTTTTCTTTCAAAAACCGAATATCTCTAAAATACGTTTCAAGAGATGTCCATATAGCGTCATGTGCTGGAATTCTTTTGAGTGTCCCTGTAAAAGAACTAGTTATGCTGCATGCTGAAAGGTAGCCTATATTACTCAGGAATAGCGTAGCTTTCTATCAGTGAAAAAATTTTCCGAATCGGTTCAGTAGCTGCAGAGATCCCCATACAGCGTAATGTAATTCTTATGAGTGCCCCTGTAAAATAACTATTTGTAATATATGGAAGATAGATTTGAGATATATGAAGAATAAGTTAATTTTTAATATTGCCACTGTCGATTAACTTCTAAAAGTAACGCCGAAATGCCCCCATGCGTGCCAGTGGAATGTCCCAAATAGGAAGGTACTTTTTGGGATTTTTCTTGGAAACAGTTGTACCTTCAAGAAATGTTTTTTCATAATATCAAACTACTATGTTGATACTACATCTCCATGTCAATAAATCTCCTGTGGGAAGTCGGCTTCAGCTGTACCAATGCTTCGAAATTACGTAAATTAGCACTAAGGACCATGTTTGGGGCCCCGTACCGGGGGGCCCTGTGGGCCTTCAAAAATTTTTAACATTGGATTCACTTTATATGAAGATATATAACTGCACTGTGCAAAAATGTTTTCTGTATCCCGTCAGAGTCAAGATTTAAAGCATTCTTAAAACTGTATTTTTTATGAAATTGGGGGTATTTTGGGTGCCCTAATTTGGGGCTCTGACAATTTTCGAATGAATTTTCAATTTCAGATGTTTATATACAAGGTATATAATAGGATAAAAATGAAAAAAATTCTCTGAAGCACCTCTGAACCAGTCGCAGTCGAGACAATAAATTGGCAAAAATGGCGCTAAATTTATTCGACGTTGCTCCTCTGGGGTACTTTGACCCCCCATAGCTCGAAAACTAAAAGAGGTAAATCAAAAATATTTCAGATTTGTTCTTTCCTTGGGTAAGGCAACACAATATAAGAAAATCATGAAATTGTGAGATGGTGATGGGAACATTTTTCCATTGCCTGCCCGATTTGCTTTTGCAACGGCTCTTAATTGTCATTGTCTTAGCTTAATATTATCACAATAGGTATATTTTTGATTTACAGCCGAATGATGACAATATCGCCAAACTAGGGTTCATTTTTCGAAACAAATTTTCGCACACTATGTATCGCAAAAGTCTCCAATATTGGCGACTTTTGGCGCAACTTTTGAGGGAGCATGCAATCGTCGTTAGATCATTACCTAATTTTATATACAGTAGAACTCCAATTATCCGAATCAATTGGGACCGGACTCCATTCGGATAATCAAAAATTCGGATAATTGGATTTTTTCCGCAGAAGGATCTCGTATGTATTTTAATTAATTGCTGTGTGTATGTATGTTGAAAATGGAGAGAAAAACTATTTTAAAGAAAAATATTTTTTAATTAATTAAAGGAAATGCAACACGTTTACATGTTAAGCGTACTTACAAGTGCTGTACATTAGTACAGTATGTACGTACCGTACTGTAAATGAAACTCATTGCTCGCACTGTATCTACACTACTAGTTTCGTGGAGGGAAGGGCAATAGCGGGCGTAGACAGAAGTATTATTCTGCGGATCGCAATACATTTCCGTCTACATTTTCCCCCTCTGAAATTCTGAAAGCGATTCGGATAATCAGCGATTCGGATAGCCGGAGTTCGGATAATTGGAGTTCTACTGTAGTAGGATACTATTATGCTGTAAGTAGATGCCTGTCTCTAAACTGCCATTGAACGTAATGCATTGGATTTATTTTGAGTGCTCCTGTAGAACTATTCATGACAATAGAACTATTTTCGATGAAGAGCTTTATCTTGCAATCCTTAATAACACGCATCAATTTTGTTTCATTTGAAATAGACGAATATCTCTAAAATACACTTTAAAGAACGACTGACCATAGAGCATAATGCATCGGAAATCTTTTGAGCTGTCCTGTAGAAGAACTATAAGTGCTGCAAACACTTTTTCAATAGGATACATGGTACAATACCTAGGAAAAACATGCGTCAATTTTCTTTCATTTGAAATACCGAATATCTCTAAAATACGCTTTAGCAAGAAGGATAAATCATGCCAAACGCATAGATTATAAAACATTTTCCAACACAAAAATGTTTTTGCGACAAATTTAGCAATGCGTTTTCCTTAAAACTGGCGACATTTTAGAGATAAGATAATGTTGTATTATCACTATAAACGCAATTTTATGAGACCCTTTAAAAAACCTTAAAATGTTTTTTTCCAACGTTTAACTGAAGAATATAAAAGTCTTATACTGATTGGCTTGTGCTAGAAATGTATTAGTGTCTCTCAAATGACACAGATTGTAATGTATTAGAATTCTTTTGAGTGTTCCTGTAGAAGAACTATTAATAATACAGACACTATTTTCAATGGCGCGTATTATTTTGAGGGTCTTAATAATGTGTATGCCAATTTTGTTTTCTTTTAAAAACCGAATATCTCTAAAATACGTTTCAAGAATGACTGCTCATAGAGTGCAATGTATTGGATTTTTTTTTCTCCTGTAAAAGAATTATAAATGCTACTTACACAGTTTTCAATGGTGCGCAAGGTTCTGCTCATAGACAAACATATATTTGGCACTCATCGATGTCCCAAAAATGACAGATGGATTTTGAAAGTCACTAAAAAAAGACGGAATGCGATAGATATGTATCGTTTGCGGCCTTATGCTGGGGAAGTCAGGTAATTTTATCCCACCAAATTTCCAATTTAGTTAACATTTCTACCAAGAGATGGCGCTGCAGGGGATCTGTAGCACGTATAGTTAAAACGAAGTATTTCAGCTCGCCATTCCATAGTTCGTCGTCAAGCTGATAGCATATGTTGTTGAGATTGCAAGTCCGCTCTACCAAAATAGTTTTTTTCCGTTGAACAGCGGGTATTTATAGTGTTAGAGTTCCACCGCCTGGAACTCAGTTTTGTTCAAACGAGGCGCAGTTTCCAAAGAAAATTTCATGTGAGAAACGGACCGTCAGACAGTGCGATAAGGACTCTATTCCAAAAACTCGAATGAACGGGGAGCGTGATTGATGACCGTTTTGGAAATGTTGGCCGACCACGCCTTTCAGTTACAGAGTCGTATGCTGAAGCCGTACAGCAGATTATCCAACAGCGGCCCCGGACTTCCGTAGGCCGTATTGCATCTTGCACTGGACTCCGAAAAATGAGCACTCACCGTCTCATGCGCCACAGCCTTCACATGTTCCCGTACAAAATACAGACTCACCAACCCTTCAATCCAAATGCCATTAATGCACGCTATAATTTCTTGAACGCCATGCTGCAACTTATGGATGACGGTGAACTCGACGTTGGCAACATATGGTTCTCAGACGAAGCGTATTTTCACCTCGATTGCTATGTCAACAAGCAGAACTCGCGAATTTGGGGAAGCGAAAATCCTCATATTGCTGAACCTTCATCCCTGCATTCACCAAAAATAATGGTAAGGGCTGCAGTTTCCTCCAAAGCAATAATAAGGCGATTTTTTCGAGTGCAAACGATAAATGAGTACGATATCTTGGGATTCCGGAAGGATTTGTGGGGATTCATACTGTTTTGGAGGACTGTTCGAATGCCTCCTGGTTCATGCAAGATGGTGCTCGTCCATGTCGAACGTCTGCAGTATTTGATTTCTTGAACGAACATTTCAGTGAGCGGGTACGACATGCATACAGGAAGTGGCATGGCATGGCCTCCTTATTCGCCAGACTTGACGCTCTGCGACTTTTTTCTTTAGGTGCACCTGAAAGATTTGGCATACCGCCAAACTCCACAAACAATTGCGGAGCTGAAGCAGCACATCTGTACTGCATGAGAGACAGTTCCAACTGACATGTTTGAACGGATGTCTGGAAATTTTTTACTTCAGACTGCGCCACGTTGTTGCAGTAAATGGGGGTTACATTGAAAATGCCATTGTTTAGTTTTTTGCAACAGTCCTTGCAAAATTTTCATTCCGGTTTTTATTTTTTCATAGTTTTCAGCGCCACTTGTGGGTGAAAATGTTATCTAAATTTGAAATTTGGTGGGATAAAATTACCTGATTTCCTAAGCATAAGACCGCAAACGATACATATCTATAGCTTTCCGTCTTTTTCTAATTGATTTTCGACGTGACTGTTGTTCGTCTTACAGCAGTTAGAACTCTGGATGGGAGGACAACAGAACTGACAAACAAACCGAAATCATTAACACCTCTCAAATTTACTGGTATGTTAAAAATATAAATATTTCTCTTATACGACGTAACTGTGAGCAAACACAGAGAGCGAGAAATTTATTCTTTTAAGGGTTTGCAGCCTAAAATTAATTTTCCTCGTGCTAAAAAATAAAATTCGCAATTTTATTCCATGTAAATCGGCTAATGCGTTAAAATCCAATTTGGGTTCCAACGCATTAACGGATTTTCATTGACGCAACCTCCCCACTCCTAGTCAAGGCAGATAGCCCTTACCCATGCCTTAGCAAAACAGATTACACTAAACATGTTAATTACGGCGCGAGTAACGAATTTTCAAAATTCCCAATGAAATCGTCATAGCTTAAATTATCACATTAGATACTTTTCGATTTACCATCAAATAACAAAAATATCACCAAACTCGGTTCATTTTTCAAAGCATTTTTTTGGCACCATTTTTGGCTATTTATCGCAAAAGTCGCCGGCATTGGCAACTTTTGGCGCAACTTTCGAGGGAGGCACACGATCGTCGTCGGATTATTAGCTAATTAAATTGTAGAATAATATTACATGCTTCAAATTGATGACTGTTACCTAACTGCCATTGACCGTATTGTATTGGAATTATTTTGAGTGCTCCTGTAGAAGAACTATTAGCGATACAGACATTATTTTCGATGGACAGATTCATGAGGCAATCCTTAACAACCAATTTTGTTTCATTTCAAATAGCAGAATATCTCTAAAACTAAAAGTCAAAGCCCGTTGTTAGACAATTACAACGAGCGCTAGAAAAAACATTTGACGAAAGCATGTCTACACTCAATGTATTGAATCTTCGTCCACTTAAAATAAATAGCTTCATATTCAATTTTTATTATATACCCAAATCGAATTTCATGCTCTTTTGGGAAAGTGCGGAAAGTTTTCGCATTCAAACGGTTTTATTTCGCTTGCCATATTCCGAGCACGATATTAAATCTTTAGGAGATTTTCCATCAGAAAGTGGGATAATGCCGTTGTTGTATGTAGGTGGCGCAAAATCTCATTAGGTAACTGCTGGTGTAGCCATTGAAGAGAAGACAGTATTTAAAAAGTGTTAATGACGATCACACCCAAACAGACAGTATTTACATTTACACTCACTTTCAACGGTTAAACACGGAGAGGAAAATGCTAATGTCCGTAAATCAATCTGAATTAAAGAAGCTTAAATTTGCTACAAAGGTAGAAGAAAGTATGCAGCTTTGTTAGGTAACAGCAAATCACGGGTTCTCGCCGAGAAATACGCAAAAGAAGCAGTCGTATAAGAAGCCACCATTGTGAAGGCTTACAGAAGTTGCGTGTAAGTGACGATGAAAGGAGTTGAGAACATTCGTACGATTTTTTTAAGCTAGACGTCAGGGGCGTAGCCAAGGGGGGGGGGTTATGGGGGTCATAACCCCCCCCCATGAGGAATTTTTCGTCATACAAAATATATATTCTTCACTACATTATCACACCCACGTATACATATATATGAGTTGTAGTAGTCATAACCCCCCCCATGAAAAATTTCTGGCTACGCCCCTGCTAGACGCGTTTCTAGGGCTTTCAGAAGACAAATGGAATTTTCTGAGAGCTGTCGGGCTGTTGGGTGTATTGAGCAGGACAGTGTTGCTCTTTTCTTCGGCGTTCATCATTTCGTAATTTCACGTTTATGGAAACAACTCCAAACCACACAGACAGTTGTCCGAAGGCCGGTAGCCGGTCGCCCAAGGGTTACAACCCCCGCGGAAGATCGATATATTGCTATTTTAGCCAAGCGGAATCGCAGAGCGACCTCCACACGTGTGACATCTATGGTTACAACGTCCATTGATAAGGCGATATCTGATATCTCCAGCTACTGTACGCCGAAGATTACATACGAGTGGACTGTACGCCCGGGTACCTCGAGTTTGTGTTTTTCTATCCGTCCAATCAAGAGGGGCACGATTAAAGTGGTGCCGAGAATATGTCAATTGGATTGTGCCTGACTGGGGCAATGTCATGGTTTACGCATGAGTCAAGATTTGCTCTGGAGCCAGATGACAAGCGTATAAGGATATGGCGTGTACAAGGAACTCACAATCCGCCCCAAAGTATCATCGAACATCCGCATTCCGAGGCGGAAGCATTATGGTGCGGGCAGGGATTTCATTAGGATACCGCACCGACCTGCACATCTTTAAACGGAGTTCTGTGGCGGCTGTCCGGTATCGAGATGAAGTTCTAGAACGCATTGTGAGATTGTACGCTGCAGCAGTTGGCCCTACTTTTGTTTTAATGGACGATGACGCACGTCCCCGTAGAGCTAACATCGTCGATGACTACCTGGAGAGTGAAGGGATTGCGCGTATGGCGTGGCCAGCATATTAGCCCGACCTTAATCCCATTGAAAATCTTTGGGATGCTCTCGGCCGTGCTGTATCTTCACGTTTCCCACCTCCAGCCACTCTTATTGAGCTGGAAACTGCTCTACAAGAAGAATGGCGATTGCTTAATTCTGCGGTGGTTGACCATATAGTTGAAAGCAAGGTCACAAGGTGTAAACTTTGTATTCAGATGAAGGGGGAATCACATACCGTATTAATGCCCTTTTTTAGATTTTATGCTGTTTATTTTCACTTTATGCATAACTAGCAGCGTGGCCCGGCGTTGCCCGTGCAATGAATGAGAAATGCCATTTACCTTAAATATAGATTGTAAAGGGAATGAATGTGAATATCCCGCTGGAATGATAAAAAAATGACACGGGATTTCCCGCTGCAACGAAAAAAAATGAACACGGCACCTAATAAAATACAGAGGTTGCCAGGAATTGGACTTGGCTAGGCTGGAATGTGAATCCTCCCGCTGCAATGATAAAAAAAAGGACATGGGAATTCCCGCTGCAATAATAAAAAAAAAGACATTGGTCTTTCCGCTGCAAAATAGAAAAAAAAAAGAACAAAGCACCCGATGGCGTAGAGGCTCCAGGAACTGGACGTGGCTAGATTTCTCCTCTTCTACCTGTCTGTGTTCTAACAATCATTTTTCAGAGATCGAATTTTGTTGTTTCTCTGAGCAGAAGGCACTTTTAGTAGTTTTATTTTATTTTATTTCTTCAGTTTTTTCTGAAATAAATAAACTAAACGGAAACTCTCAGGGTAAAAGTACAAATCTTTAAATTTGGGGAATTTTGGCGTCCCCAAGAAGTCAAAGTATTTTTGATGACAAATTGAAAAAACGATCTATATTTGGGGACTGTCCTCGAATTTCGAAGCTTTCAATCGTATACCACTTGTCTTTTCTGTTCTGTTCCCTCTCGCCACGCGATGCAATTGCTTGATCATCAAAACATGGCTCACTGGCCATGTGAGCCATAATCAAAACATCAACAGTACTGCCAAATGATAAAAAGAAATTGCAAAAGGTTGGAATTTCAAGACTCCTGGGGGAATATGTACCTCTTTAGTTTTATTAAAAAAAATGATTTATCTCGGGGGGGGGGAATCTAAAAATTAGTTAGTTTTATTTTTAAAAAATTAAATGATTTATCTCGGGGGGGGGGGATGTAAAAATTCGTATTTCCTAATGCAGCGCTCTTCACTCCACTCCACTCCCCTTCCCCACTCACCTGTCTGTCCTTTGCTCGCCTGACGTCAGAAGAACGACCTTGAAAATGAACAACCAAGTGAGGGAATTTGCCGTCCTTCCGGAACTTACATTCTGGATAGAATTTTAATATGTGATTTTTCAGAAAAAAAATCATATAAAAAAATCTAACAAACATATCCGCAAGGTTAAAAGTTTAAAAGAGGAAGAAATACATGTTCAATCAGCGGCAAAAAGATGGAAAATTTTTGCCCATTACGTTTTTCGATGCGACAGTTTAAAAATAGCATATTTTAAAAGCAGTACATTTTCTTCGAAACAGTATCTCCTTAAAAAAATTCCCAAAAATTCGCAAATGTAACTACGATTTTGTAACAAATTGTATTTGAAAAAGAAAACTCTGCAGTTTCCGATGATATAAAAAATATAGTATTCGGGCAGAAATTTAGCTCGCGATAACGTAAAATGCGAGAAAAAGGGCCAGAAACCTTACAAACATAAAATAACTCAAAAACTATTAATCCGATTAATTTCATTTTTACGGCATTAGCTTTCTCTTGTCCTATTTAGTCAGCGTGCCAAATTTGGTCCAGATCCGTCGAAATGTCTGGACATGTATAGCGAACAAACAAACAAACAAACTCTTCTCTTTTATATATATAGATTCTGTTTAAGTCTCCACTATGTCATTATTTGATAACTTAAAAAAATTTAATATTGTTTTCATTTCTGTAAATAATTATACATATTTTTATGCATAAATATATATATATATATATATATATATATATCAACTTTCCTGCCGAATTTTGTGTCAATCAAAGCAGTATTTGTTGATTTTTTTTGTATTCTATATCTTCGTGCTTAATTTTTGGAAGTGAGTGTATTTCATGAGTCGGTAAATTTTAACAAAGTTTCAAATTGCCGCTAAACTCGTACTAAAAATTTAAATTCGTGTTACATAAAAAACTCAGTGATGAATTCAAAGTTATTTTCTAATGTAAATATACACCGTTGAAGACGAAAAATTTTTTTCGTTAACAAATATAAAATCAATATTTTAATAATCTCAAGATAGAACATGTTTTCCCCTTCTTTCAATTCCTATTATTAGGTCACACTCTCCGTATATATATCTTGTACAAATTTTCAATCGTTTATAAAATACTTTTTTATTCATCCACGCAAGTTCAAATAAATTTTTTTAAACTTGTAGTGGATGACACTGAGTGTTTATACAGTTTTGGTCCCAATCAACTGGATAATTTATCTACAGGACCGCCCAAAAGATTTGAAATACATTACGCTCAATGGGCCGAAATTCATTAAACTCGCATATCTCAAAAATTATTAGACGTAGAAAGTTGAAACTTTATATTCAGGATTGCTGTAACATCTAGTTTTGCACCCGTCATTTCGGTCCCATTTGTCTCGATAGTTTAGTTACAGGGCCGCCAAAAAGATTTTCAATACTTAAGCTCTATGGCAAAAATTCATTAAAACGTATTTTAGAGGTATTAGGCTAGTCCAAACGACTGAGAGGTGATATGTGCTGTTAAGGGTTACAAAATGAATTTTTCCTTCGAAGAAAGTGTCTTTGTCATTTATAGTGCTGTTACAGGAACACTCAAAAGATTTCCAACTTTATGGTTAATGGCATTTTTAGGGACATTCATCCATTTTGAAGTACAATACCGTCCTACCCTATAGTTAGGTAATGGTCTGACCACGGTCACGTGCCTCCCTCAAGAATTATCCCAAAAGTCGCCCAGCTTGGTGGCTTTTATACGTGTGTATGTATTTCACTCTCAAATCTCAAAAACAATTAGTCATAGAATGTTGAAATTTCATATATAAGATTGCTGTAACATCTAGTTGCGCATCTCGATTTTTGGTTCCATTCTACTGGAGAGTTTATTTGCAGGACTACCCAAAAGAATTTCAATACATTAATGTCTATGGACATCTTCAATATATTACATCTGTAGTCAGTCATTGTTTGGGCCATTCCTATAATCTCGCCATTTGTCATCGACCATGGCGAGTTTTGCCAAAATATCGCCAAATTTGGCGATAGTCAGTCATTTGGTCCATTATCAGATTATAGCCATTTGTCTTCGTCCTTGGGGAGTTTTGGCAAAATATCCCCAAATTTGGCAGTAGTCAGTCATTGCTTGGTCCATGCCCAAAACCTTGCCATTTGTAGCCGAGCTTGGCGAGTTTTGCCGAAATATGACCAAATTTGGGACCATAAATTATTTCACATTTCTCATAACTCTAAAACTTTTAACCGTAGAATGTTGAAATTTTGTACTTACAACTATTGTAACATCTAACTGTGCATCTCTTTTTTTTCTTTCAATTCCACACTCTCCCTGTAAATATTTATATATCTTATTCAAATTTTCAGTCGTTAATAAAATACTTTTTATTCATCCACTCAAATTCAAATAGTTTTTTTTTCAAATGTTAATTCATTATTTAAATTTAATTAATTAAATATAATAAAAAGTGATTAAATCTAATAAAAAGAAACTTTTCTTTGCTGACCTAAGTACGAATTGACTTTATATATATATATATATATATATATTACTTGTTTATTCATATGTTACTAAGGCACCCCGTAAGCAAAGGTGAAAGAAATAATTAAAATTTAGTGCTAGCGTTCATAATCTTATTCACATGCTAATTTGCAAAATTGAACACAAAACTCGTTAGCAGACAGTGAGGGAAATGTTTTATTCCTTTACCGCTAGGATCGCTGCGCATTACCAAATTTCCAATATTTACATTATTGAAATTTAGTTTGAGTATCGAATATCTAAGGACGTAGTTATGGAGAGTGTCCACTCCTATAATATACCTTCGTAATCCCGAGGAAATCATTTCATTAGTGAAAAAAATTACGCATACATCTGGAAAAATCCTGATAATGTGACATCAATATGACGTCACACTCACTTGAAATAGCTAATTTTACCACTCAAATGATTCACTTTTTTTACTTTCGGAAATAAAATGGAGCAGAAAATTTGGAAAAATCTCTAAAAATGAGGGAACGGGTGGATTTTCAGATTTTTAAAGTAGCGCAGATTGTTTTCTATATTTTTATATCATTTATGAAAATTTTCAAGCGGATCGCACAAACATTGTAGATATTATTAGGCTTTTTAGTGCTTTATTTCGTAATCTATTTGGAGTAATGGCTGAAATGAGTTTTATCTTGGAGTCAGGGATCAGCGTAACTATTTAGATATAGTTGGAGGGTATGCTTTAAAGCAGCGTTTCTCAACCTATGGGGAGCGCACTCCAAGGGGGGCGCAGAGCGTTTGTAGGGTGGGGGTGCGAGAAAACCAAAGAGCAAGTAGTGATGCATGTTTTTAAAAAATCTTCTCATTTTTACTCAAAAATACGTCCATTTTCGCTTAAAATGTTCATTCAAATTTTACTGATATCATTATTTTGTAGAAAAAACAACTAAATGTTCATTGTTAAAGATTAAAAAACTGAATGTATGCTGAAAAATGTGAGGGGGGGGTGCCACCGTAAGTTGGCCTTTGTTGTGGGGGCACAACGTTAAAAGTATGAGAACCGCTGCTTTAAAGAATAACTTCCCATAGAACGTAATGTATTGGGAATATTTTGAGTGCTCCTGTAGGAAAACTATAAATTTTGCATGGACCATTTTCAATAGGGTACATGGTACAGTATCTAGCAACAACATATATCGATTTGGTAGAAATCGATGCATATTTACAAGAGTTAGAGCACAGACGGACAGGTGGACTGACAGACCGAAATCGCAACCACTTTTCAACCTTGTTGGGAAGTGTTAAAAAAGAGATTGTAAAGGTGAAAATGTGTGAAAAATGTGAGGGGGGGAGTGGTGCCACCGTAAGTTAGCCTTTGTTGTGGGTGCGCAACGTTAAAAGTATGAGAACCGCTGCTTTAAAGAATAACTTCCCATAGAACGTAATGTATTGGGAATATTTTGAGTGCTCCTGTAGGAAAGCTATAAATTCTGCATGGACCATTTTCAATAGGGTACATAGTACAGTACCTAGCAACAACATATATCAATTTGGTAGAAATCGATGCATATTTTACGAGAGTTGGAGTACAGACGTACAGGTTCATGGACAGACCGAAATCACAACCACTTTTCAACCTTGTTGGGAAGTGTTAAAAAAGAGATTGTAAATCAAGATGCAGTGTAACTTCTATAAGCGATATCTATTACCCTTATCTATTATATACCCTTATCTATTTATATTATATGTTTCTTTTTGTTTGTTTGTTTGTTTCAATTAATTCATTTGAGCTTCCATTTCGACAGTATTGCTTCAGATGAATTTGTGTGGTTTTTTTTTTTTTTTTTTGTAAAGAATAAATACGTGAAACTCCTATGAGCGACCACCGCTATTAAGCGACCGCCCTCCTCCAATTTTGTAAGGACTGAATTTTTATCCTATCCCCTTAATGTTGAAAAGTCCTCTAGAAGAGACCACTCAACCCTCTATAAAGCGACCGGACAAAGATCACTGACCGAAAATTTTCTAGCATTTTTCCTGAAGCAAAGTAAACAAAAATCACATTCCAAATCAGTTGCTCTACTATAAATCGACATCAAGTGCAAGTACACTTGAAAAATCAGTTGTTAAGAGAGGTGATCGTTCAGAGAAATTTTAAACATTTGATAGCCAAAAAAAAAAAATACTACAAAAATGTTGTTTATGCTGTTATTTTTGAAACTGCATACTGATGCATGTAAGTAAATTACAAAAAGATACTTTTAAATTAAAATTATTAATGATGCTGAAATGTTTTTTAATTAATTTTTTTAATAAGTATTTAAACATTTTGGATACATCCCATTCTTTTACGATAGATTTCCATTCCAAATATGTGCTTTGTGGAACAAGAAAGTGTTGATTCCTATTTTAACGCCCCCACTCTCGCTAAACTAAAAAATCGCTGCACTTTGGCGAGCCTTGCAGTCATGGGTCTCTAGGAGTTTTTCACAAGTTCCAATCCCCTTCCTCCCCCCCAAAAAAACAACAAATACCACATGAAAACAAAAGTGAACAAATTAGCAATAAACGAACCAGTTACGGAATTTTGAAGACACTTAATTATTAAAACTGTATTAATTGTCAACCCAAAATAAATAAATAAATAATGGATTATTGTTCAAACATACTGACAGGCTTTCACATTTCTAAGATAAGTGAGATGAATTAAGATGTCGGTCAGTTAATCTTAAATGTTGTGACCAAACTCACACTTAGATGTTGTAGTTGTCAGCACGTGGTTGACATGATATACAGGTTGCATTTACTGACATTTTACTCGCACCTCTTTGCAATCCAAAAGTCCTGTGACAGAGGGGATGTGACCATCTTAGTCCGAGATAGCCATACGAAAATGGTTACACACCTAGTTCACATGGCTCTTCGAGTACAAAGGAGTGTGACCAAAATATCTTCGTCGTAGACTGTGTATCTCGTCAGCCACGTTGCCAACACAATTCTGCACTTGCACCAGTAAAAGAAGAGATTTAGCTATAGAATAATTACTAAAACTGCAAATTTTAAATCCATATTGAACAGGCAAATTTAGGGAATTATATTTTAATATACAGCTAACGGACTGAAAAATTAAAAGACACATTTCTTTCGAAAGCATAAGCAAATGGAACTGTTTTAAACATGAAGAAGGTTTTGAAAGTCTGGAACGCAAATAATACGTTAAAAAATTTTTCTTTTCTTCAAAAAGCATGCTTTCGCAAATCTCATTCTTCAAAATTCAGTGTATGTTTAGATCCTACCTTGGATACAATGAGAGAGATATGAGTAATCCTCAGAGATCTGCTCTTCGCCCAGAGAAGCTCAATAAACGCCCGCGTTAAAGCTCTCATAAATATTTATGAGATTTCGAGGTCAAAGCTGTTTAGGATTTAAACACATTAGAAACTCTCTCTTTTCGCGAGGAAAGCGAACTTTTGTCGCACGCTTCTTCCATCCGTTTTAGTTTTTTGTGAGAAAAAGAATTTTAGTGAGTAAAGGGATCAGAATGGGATGTGTTTTAAAATAGTTAAAGCATAGAATGATAAGGGAGTATGACAGAATTCTTTTCACCTATAAAAATATAAATTATACTAAAAAAAATATAAGGAAACACGCTTTTATAGCAATATGAACTAAGAAAAGAAAATCATTAAATATAAAAAGTTTGTTCAACAGGAATTTGGCGTTCCACAACGCGATAGAATTTAACTTTTTCAATTCCTTCTGTAAAATTTCAAGGTAATTGTTTGTCTGTAAGAAGGTGAAAATTGAACTACGAGATTGCATTACATTTATCTACATATATAAAACGAAGTGTAAAATGTTAGTTTGTTACTTAGTTTGTCTGTGTCTCGCCTAGCTCCCAGACGGGTGATTCTAGACCTACAGATTTTTGAATGGAAATTCTGCAGGACGGGTCCCGACATACCTCGAAGCGATTTTTTCGAAATTCCAATAATTTTAGGAGATATCGATAAAAAACCTATTGCAAAAGGGTAATTTTGCTCTCGCCATTTCGCAATTGTAACCCTGCAGTGGAAAGAGGGAGAATTTAGCTGTCTAGGTTGCCATATTTGGCAAGTTTATTAAATGATTCAGACTCTTGAAGTAAAAATAAAATAATAACGATTTTTTTTAGATTAAATTATTTGTAAGGTTATTTTTTAATCAAAGTATCGTGTGCATGTGAAGTCATAGAAGGAATGAAATGTTTTATATTCAAAAGAAAAATAGTATTTGGAAATTTTCCGAAACTAAAATGTGCAACTTTTTTATTTGGCGAAAAATAAAATGGTTGATGTTCGACTTTGAGGATCGTCTGCTATTTCGACTATGAATACACCTGAATAAGTTTTTGAGAAAATTTCGCTCAGTTCGAATTGTGCATTTTTCTGCGCAGCTTTTTCCCCACCTATTTCTAATGTATTATTACATCCAGAAAAAGGATGTTAGAAATATCAGTTTTAATTTTGTTCAATCACACTCATGAATAATGATATACTTTCCAAGTTAATGGAATAAGGAAAGAAAATAGGGAAGACCCGTGGATTATAATACGCTTTTAATATATAGCGCTTCAGTGCTTTTTAAAAATCTGAAAGTGTTTCATACTTTTTTTTTTCCTTTCCGTTTTTTGATAACGGCCAATATATCCAGAAGTTCTTCTGAATTAATATAGGACGAAAGTAATTTATACATTTTTGTAGGTTTTTATCATTAAACCCCATTTTATTTTTGTAACCAGGGGCGGCCCGACACGGTAAGCATCGCATCGGGGCGCCGGCATCGAAGGGGCGTCATTTCGAACTCAAAAACTAAGTAGAGCATAAAAGGGGGGGGGGTCTTTTTTACATTAGCAGGGGACGACACTTACCGTAGGGCAGCTCCTGTTTGTAACCATCTTAATTTTAAATTCCATTCAGAATCTGAGAGATTTCAGTGCCAAGGAAGCCGGTGAGGAATAGGATTCTTTCCGAACAAGATTTATTAAAATGGCGAGCCACTGGTCGCCGGAGGTGGCTAGTACATACATATAGGTAAAAGTTAAAAAAAATTAATTCGAGTTGATTTATATTTAGAAGTGTGTATGGAAATACACTTTAAAAAACAGAATTTGTATATTCAAACTAAGTATTATGAGAAAAATTTACACCCTCATATTTCAGAGTTTTACTATAGCAATTAAAACTATATCACAGTTTTACGTGTATACAATATAGGATATATGTATGTGCAAGTGCGTGCTTGTGTGTAATCTATTGAAAAATACAAAGGACACCGGTGCGCGAAGAGATCAATGTCAGAATATCTCGTTTATTCACATAGTTGTCATATTTTTGCGATTTCAATTAACATGAGTATAGCTGGTGTACATTTTCCTTCTAAATAACTTAATGTTAATTTATTGATACTGATATTATTAAAAAATAATATTAAAAATTTTAAAAAGAGAGAGAGAGAGAGAGAGAGAGAGAATTTTGAAAGTTATGTTGTTGTTGCTAATCCCCCGAGGCTTAGATCAACGAAACCAGGTCAAAGAGAACATGTCATATAATTAAATTAAAAACCTCATCCCCCCTCATTCAACAGCTGCCTGACGGAGGCACCAATGCAATCCAAGATATGAGGGGGAGAGGCGATGGCTGAATATCGGCAGACAGCATAAGTTTTTCCATTATCATTAAATTCTAGATTCTTTACGTGGCCAGTCCTAAGTTTGGACAAAGTGGTCTGTACAAGTGGACTGTCTCTGCAATGTCTGACCGGTACATTGTAGAGACAGTCCAGGGCGCTCAGCGGCATACCAGGCATGTTCAGGCGGAGTCCTGCAATCTGTGTTAATTTTATTCAGAAACTGGGAATGGTCCTCAGAAGTTCGCAGTTCAGTGGTGGGTAGTTCGCTTCCCCTCCTAGCAAGCATGTCAGCAACTTCGTTTCCGTAAACCTCAAAATGCGAAGGAATCTACTGTAAACATACAGCACCGCCCTGGGCCAAAGCAGCCAGTTTAAGGATGATATCCTGCCCCGACTTATACAGTATACTTGGCCAGTTCTTTAACCCTTTCACGCGCGGTGTCCTCACTCTGGGAACATCAAACTCTGACGTTTTGACTGTTGCCAGTTACGAAGAATAGATTTAATTTCTATAAAAATAGTTGCGGGTGACATAGCCTTTACTTTTTGGCACGTCATTTCCCGTAAAAAAATTGTTACGATTATTTATAACAGCACTGACATCTGCTGAAAAATGGAAGAATGCGAGAACAGCTGGATAGATTGCCCAATGCTTTAAAAAGGCAGCCGTTGCCATCGCTCGAGTTAACTACCAGCAAGATGGCGGACGACGATGAGCGCCCTGGACTGTCTCTGCAAGATGGCGGACGATGGATGCCGATGGCAACGGCTGCCCTTTTTTCAGCATTGGGAAAGGGTTGCGCCTCAAAGGGTTAAGTACTGGATGGAGTTTTTGCTATCTGTCAAGATCCAAACATCATCCGTGTCAACAACGAAAGCAAGATTTAGTGCCTTTTTTTATAACAACAATTCGGCACTAACAACAGAACTGTTGTCAGGGTTTCTAAAACTATATCTATGTTCTCCCGTACTTGTTTTCCTAAAAACACCACCGCCTGTTCTTCCCTTGTCCGATCGACTTCCGTCAGTGTACATGACGAGGGCCCGAGAAGGAATATAACACAATGACCTCGAGGGAAAGCTGGCGCAGCAGGTCTGGGTGTTCCTCATGTTTAGTAAAATTCATCCTCAAGTCTTCATTTAAAGCACCATAACTAAGAGTAGTAGTAAGTGTCAATAAGTTAAAAGGAATACAGGGCTCCATTTCGATATCCAACACTGTTTTAACATAAAAACAAGAGGGCTATTCTTCTTCAGCCTCTGACTGCTTGTCCAATCCGATAAGGAACCTGATGTTCTGTTGTAGGGCATAAAACTTTTAAGTGATACAATGTATTTTGCGCAATTTGCCTTTCTTCTCAACGATAAGGGTTTGAGATCTGCTTCGTAATGAGCGGTATCAATGGGGCAGCAATTCCTAAGACCTGTGATGATTCTGGCCGCACTAAGCTGGGCAATCTCTAGTTTTTTTCAGATTAGAAGCTGCAGCAATGTGGTAGATCTGGTAGCCGTACTCAAGAATTGGACGCATGAGGGCAGTATATGTCATTTTGAGAGTCTTTGCATTCGCTCCACAATCCCTGCCACAGATCTATACTATTAAAATCTGTGCGCGTCTGTCTGTGTGTGTGTGTGTAACATCATCTCCTCCTAAACGTCTGGGAGTTGAGTTTCGAACGAGGTATCCACGAATTCGGAAAATTTCGAGAAAGAACCTCTGCTAATTTAAATTTCGAAATTCCAATTAGTGTAGGATATATTGATAAAAAACCCGTCAAAAACGCTAATTTTTGCTCTCCGTAATTCCGCAATTGTAACCCCTGTAGTCAAAAAAGTGAGAAATAAGCATCGAGGTTGCCATGTTTGGCTATTTTATTAAATTATTTAGACTCCTGCACTAAAAATAAAAGAATAATGATTTTTTTCTGTTTAGATTATTTACAAAGTTATTTTTTAATTAAAATATTGCGTTCATGTTAAATCAGAGCAGAAATTCAATCTGTTTTATGTGTAAAAGAATAAAGGATTGAGAGATTTCCCAGACTAATATGTATGTATTTTTTTGTTTGGCCGAAAAAAAAATGGCTCATTTGGCAATTTTGAGAAAGTAGTAAGCTCTACCAATTTGCACAGTTTTGGGCTTGGCGCAAATTACTGAGAGCGTAACGAAATAGTATTTTTAATAACAAGTATAAGTTTTACGGCGCATTTACTGGGCATATAGACATAATGCAGTTATTAAGGCGATTTTAAACGATCTATAGAATTTTCACCAAATTAAGTAAACTGATTTAAGTTAAAGGATTTCCGCCAAATTTCAGAAAATTGAAATTCTCGCATTTTGTACATGGTAGTTAACGGTGATTAAAACCCGTTATAGTTAATAATAATTTAAATAGCTGCTACTTATCAATAATATGCCTGCATTAAATTTTGGCGATCGAACCATATAAATGATAGATAACTATTTCCCATTTTGATTGCTGTTAAATCAATGCTTGGAATGATTCCCTGAAAACAAAAAAAATCTCGTAAAATGGCGTATGTTGGCATTTGGCGATCGAAGTACTGTGTAATAAATAATTGATTCTTATTTCTTAAAGCAGCGCTACGGAAGTTTCTTTCACTAAAAGCTGTTAGAAAGGCGTAATTAGTCTAAGGTATTTTTTGTTTTACGAATTGAAATGCATGTTGATTCCTACGTTAGTACATTTCTTAGCAAAGTTGTCGAAAAATATTCAAATGTAGTGCAGCTTTGTACGTATCATTAATTCCATACCACAATTGAGATGAGCCGATGTCACTAGCGTACGCATAGATATTTTTTTTTAAATTCCGCCAAACAAAGTATTGCGTATTGCCTTTATTGTCAAGTTTAATTTGTGGTTTGAGCTATTGGCCATCGACTGGCGACGTTAGTTTCGCCAATATGGCAGTTCTAGCAAACTAAACATGAATAACTCATTTCATGTTCTATTTTTAACATTGCTATAATTTCCGTAGCAACGGAATCCATTGTTGCCACTTAAGTTGTTAAATTTAACAATTAAGTGAAACCACTCATTTTTACAGCTTTTAAGACTCGGGAAAGGTAAAATGCATCAGACGTGAAATAAATAGAACTAACTGTAACAGACTTGCACTTTAAAAATAATCGAAGTTTTCATGCAATTCTACATATCTTTAATTTTATTTCCTTCGCGTGTGGATGTCAATTTTTACGTAATTTTTGCTGTTTTGCTGGCAGATTATCCGGAGCAACACATAACCTCTAATGTATTTGCTCCCCCGGACATAAGCAATAGCTTATGCCCGGCACGTATTTGTGTAACCCCACTGTGTTAATCAGAATTTTCTGGTGTCAGATTTTTAGACTATTTTTTACCGCGGAGATTCCGATCCTGAAGTATATTGATCACTGATAAATGAAAAAAAAAAAGATCAATTATATGCAAGCAGGAGTAGCCAAAAATTTTTCATGGGAATGTTACGGGAGTGAAGAATATACATTTTGTATGGCAAAAAACTCCGCATGGGGGGTTGTGACCCCCTATCCACTCCTTGGCCACGCCACTGTACGCAAGCATCAGTTGTTACGTCATGAAAAACCGTCGTAGATGGCAAACTACGAAGTTGTTTTGAGGGTTATACAGAATAAAAAATTTTACCTTTAGTAAATTTTACTTTTGATACAGTTCGAATATTTGGTTTTAATACATTTCGGCCACCAAGGTAAGATGAAATATTACTAAATACGGCAACCCAGAATTTTCTTAACTATTGAATTTGACACTATGCAACTACAGTAGATTCCCTATAACACGGTCGATACGTTCCGTGTTATAGGAATCCGTGTTGTACGGGTCCTGCTCTATACTCCACCTGGAGTGCGGACTGCGCGGTATAATCGCGGCAAAACTTATTTGCGCTCCGTAAAAATGCAATAATGTTTGGTGTTGCCATTCAAAATGAATGTTAATTACAGGAGCTAAGACGTCATAATATCAGAACATATGTCTCATTTTACAGTGCTGTACGAGTCTCTTTAACGTGTTACACGAAAACGATCGTAATGTTTTCGTCGTGTTCTAAGAATTCGTGTTGTAGACCCATGTTATAAAGGGATCAACTGTAATCTGTAAAAAATGAAAAATGAAATTAGTTATTTATTTAGTGCGAATTGACAGTGAGATAAACTTCAGTTTTATGTAACAAGTGTGATATTGCATTAAGAGTTCAATAAGGGTAATGAGCTTTTTCTCAGAAGTTACATCAAGAACGTTTTCATTTACAAAAGAGACATGATTTTCACCGGAGCAGGGTACATTTTTAGCTTTTAAACGTAAATGATGCATCCATTGTTTCATGTAGGTTTTTTAATTTAGGTAAAATTTAATAAAGTCGTGTATAACATAACTACGCTAATGCATTGTCCACGCTTTGAGAAATGCAAGGTAAAATTGTTGTCAACATCATGTAATGTTATTTATGTGGTATATATTATATATTAATGCTATAAATTAAACCTCACAAAGAGAATTATATGATGTAGAAATCAGGCATTTTTCGAAACAGAAATGTTTTGTCTGCATACCATAAAGTTCTTTCTTTTTTATAGCCAGTCACATTGACGTAGTTTTTGTGTCCTGTTGCAATCGTCCAAAATTTGCACTCATGACGTCAACTTTTATTCACGATTCAAGTAGTTTTTCACGTTTTGAGATTCCGCATTATTGGGTTTAATTCGAATTATATATGTGTAAGGAAAATATGCGTTTCCCACCGTGCGGAGAAAGGGTACGCAGCTAGTATATTTTAAAAGTTGTAGCCTCCTTTTACCCTTCTCACAGAATCTATGAATGTGTTTACCACAGCTAATTTCAGAGTCCAAAGGGAGACCCGAGATAGGTAGGGGTCTTGGTGGACGGAAGCAGTTGTTCTCTAAGACAGATCTTAGGTTGACTTTTGAAAGTAACACACACATGTTTAAAATTACGGATCGTTACGGATTGTACAAAAGCCCCCCTTCCCCTTTTTCAGCTGGAGGAAATTCCCAGCGAGTAAATCTTGATAATTATTAGTTTCATCTTGCATATAATAACTTGATTTCATTTCGAAAATCTATTTTGGCAATATCCGAATTGTCTTCTCCCCCCCCCCCCCACTGTCCATCGTGTGACGTGAGCTGACATCTTCTGAAAAACAGTGAAATTTAGAAATGAGGTCTTTTTTTGATAAAACAGCGAAATCATCGGTACATTCCTTCTATTTTGTTCCAAATCAGAGCTTATATCGCCGGTTAGGGGCTTGCCATGTTTGCCTAGTCAGTTGTTCTGAATTCGAGTATTGTAACTTGCCAATGAACAATCCCAAGTTCATTCGGTAGATCGGTTAAATACCTTCTAGTGATCTGGAACATTTTTCGAGATTATTCAGAAATGGACATTTAGCAAGGGACGTCACTGGCGCTATATGATATGCCACGTGACAGTGCTTATTGTGGTGGTTTGAGCTTATTTGACTCTTGGAGGTTATTCAATACTTTAAACGTTATGACTAGTGCAAGAGAAGGTAAAATATTAATCCTTAAAATCAAGAACATTTAATAAATCGTTTCTCTTTTCATTGGAAGGTTTTGCTTCACGTATTATTAATCAATAAATACCAAAAATAATTTAAAAGTTCTAACTTCAAAAGGTGTGGAAAGTTTTTAATAAATGTTTTTATTGTTTCAAATACAGAAAACTTGAACCGTATGAGATACTATTTAAACATTGTTCGCAATGACGTAATAATGGCTTACGTAAAATGGTAACGTAAAATTAATAGGGTTTTGAAGTGAAACGCAGTATCTGCTGAACCTTTGCATTTCAATGAAAATTGACGAGCGTACATAGGGATGGACTGCGAGACAGAAATTTGCGAGACGAGACAGAGATTTGTAGTTATTTTGCGAGACGAGACAGGCATATTTTACATAGTCATATAGGGATTTTTGCGAGACGAGACAAAGTTTTTCAGCGATTTTGCGAGACGAGATAGCCGATTTTTCATCTCGTGTCCATCCTAAGCGTACATACCACCAACAGAAGAATTTTAGCCTCGACCTCAGATAATGCAATAAATTTTGGCAGCTGCCAAAATTTGCGTATGTTTTAGAAAATTCATGACCACAATTTTTAAATAGTTTTATTTTAAGTGAATATTTTTACAGGCGTTAGAGCTCATCGTTAGTAAAATACCTTGTAGAGAAACCGTCGAAGTGGTCAGCTATACTAAAGTTCTCTTTTACCAGCTAATTAGAGATTGCGTTGTAGAAGGAATCGCTTCCAGGGAAGTAACTATTTCTCAATCATATGACTGGCGCCCCAACTGATCAATCCTGGCACAGAAACAAATAGAATCCTTTAATACTTGTTTTACTAATGCACATTTTTCCTGCATAGTTTTCTTTGTCATTGCTGTAGAATAATTGCTGAAATTGGCTAATCATCCCTATTTAATAAATTTTATTTTGAAAACTTGCATTTAATGTTTCCTTATAAAATACAGTTACATAAAAAGGAAATATTTTACGTAATTCTAATGGTGCTTCATTTATCTTGTCAACATAATCCAAATCATTCCCTTGATACGGACTTATCCTAATTACTTAGCAATCAAAAATAAAATCAAGATAGAATATACATAGATTTTTTTAAAACTTTGCTCAAGTATATAAACGTAAATTAGTTTCACTTCTTTTTGAAGTTTGGCTACCAAATCCTAAATATTACATTTACTTAATTTCCTAATTACCTGTTTAAGCATCAACGCATCTAATGGACGTTAAATCGTAATCAAAGTTAGCAGAACCAACGGTTTCTTTTTGTGAGTTTTCTAATTAAATTCTTTTTCCCCAGGTATTTACATAAGCAGCAGTTTAATTGGACGTACATCTTGATTAGTTGCTGTGTGGACCGCCGGATAGATGGAAGAAGTTGTCTCCGCATTTTCATGTGAATAAATAAATGCAAATCTAAGTATTACTGAGAGATATTTTACTTTTGTAATGTTTATAAACTAATATATTTTTTCAATAATTACGAAATAAGTTATAATGAACCTTCCCAAACAAAATCGAATGAATTCCTTAATCAGTAATGAAATGAAAATCTTATAAGAAAGCAAAACAGCATATGAATAATTTTTCCTAACAGAATAAATATCTCATGTGCTGGTATATTCTTCTCATTACGTATTTCATTAATTGACGCCTCACCATGGCACGGTGGTTATATTACTGAAAATGGTAGACGGCCGAAGTGTGAAGGTCCCGGGTTCGGGTCCCATCGCGCGGATGTCGATCTAACGGTCTGTAGTTTTGGTAGGTTTTCTCCAGATGTAACATGAATACGCGTTAGAACCCCTTAGAAAGTCCTCCTGCCAATGCATCTCTCATCTTAGGCAGATACCCCATGCGCAGGTTTGCCTTAATCACACACAATCACAATCATTAATTGACAGAAAACTAATTTTTTCAAAAGTACAACGGGCCAATCTGGAGACGCTCAAGTTAGAAAATGGAATTATAGTACGACATGAGTTTTACCAGTACACTGTTCAAAATAATATTTCAGTGTTTCACCAAATATTTCACAAGCGATGTGGTTAAAGCTGCCTGAGTTGTGTTTAGTGGCTAGAGAACCCTTTTGTCACGCTACGGGTCCGGGTTCAATTCCCAGGATTGGATTGGGTGTCATTTCGTCCGTCCCTTAATAGGAGGTGATGCTGGTCCCCTTATTAGGGGCCTCCATAATAAAGTGACCAGTACTTCTTTCCTTAGTAATGGAAAATGACTGATGGTGGCGTGTCTCCTAGGAAAAAAATAGTTGTGACTCAATTTAAAATATTAGAAATAAGAAAATAATAAATAGATGGTTCACCGGTATTTAGTTCGAATCCAGCGAATCTGCAATACTAAAAGCTTTGACTTCAATTATTCGTAACTAGAAGTTAAAGCCCGTTGTGAAGGCAATTACAACTGGCGCTGGAAAAAAAATATTTCACGAAAATATGTCTACACTCAATATATTTAATCTTCGTCCAACTAAAAAAAAACTTCATAGTGAATGTTTATTATATACCCAAATCAAATTTTAGGCTCTTCGGGAAACGCGCGGAAACTTTTCACATTCGAACGATTTCGTTTCGCTGGGAACACTCCGGGGAAATCGTTTTATTTGTGAAAAAAAGAAAAAAAGTAAACTTGTAAATCTGGAAAAAACTATTTTAAGCGAATTAAAGTCGCAATTTTCCCGTCAAAGCCTGATAACTGTGACTTCAATACGACGTCATTGTCACTTGCAATGGCTAATTTTGCCACGCAAATGATTAATTTTTTTTTTTTTTTTACTCTCGGAAATAAAATGAAGCTCGAAATAACAAAAATGAGGGTACGGTTTGATTTTCAGATTCTTAGAATAGCGCAGATTGTTTTCTGTATTTTTATACATACTTATGAAACATTTCAAGAGGATCGTACAAACGGTATAGATGTTACTTCGCTTATTGGGCGTAACATTTTAATCTTTTTGGAGTAATGGCGGAAACAGTTCTATCTCGGAGTGGTCAGCCGGAATTGTTAGAGAGTCAGTGAATCAGTGAGTCAGGGATCAGCCTAACTATGTAGTAAAATAGTGTAAACCAATGTGCTTTCGTCAGCAAATAATTCTATATACAACTGAACAGACTGATATAGCATTTTTAAATACGCATTTAGCTATGAACTTTACTCTTCTAATTATTTCTCACCAGAAAACAACCCAAAGGGGGTTTCTTATTAATTACTTACTCGGAAAGGTGGAGTGCTTTTCACTTAATTTTCATTCACAATAAAAAATATTTGAGACATATGAAACAAATACCTTAGGTATATTTAGCATTAAATTTCTGGACAATCCGTTTATTTTTATTTAATACTAATTGAAAAAACTAAGTTATACTAATTTTTAGAACACCCTATTGCTGTTCGAGAAATCATCATATTGCTGTTAAAAGTAATTTTTATATTTAAACATTATTGTTTACTTCTTGGCTTGTATTTCTATATAAGCATGTTTCTTTCTTTCCATTTTTTTTTTTTTTTTAACTACAATAACTCTTTAATATGTTATGTGCTCCCAAGATTTTCAGGTTTTCCATAAAAGTTTTAAAAATTTGGTTCTGATTTAATATGTAGATAATAGCTATAGACTTATCGAAAAAAATTGGGTACTCAGCACATTTTTTGGTGTAAAATGACACTTTTTTCTCTTTATGTCAGTCAAGGGCGGATCCAGAAACGTTTTTTTTGGGGGGGGCGCAATTCCTGAATACTCATTTTATCTACAGTCGTGTGCGAAAGTTTAAGACCACGCATAGAAAAATCAGATTTAATGGAATTCCACACAACCGCTAATTACGCTGCCCCGGTCTGGGCAAACACGGTTAAATCCAACCTCAGCATTCTTGAACGACGCCAAAGCACCCTATTAAGATCCATCAGACACGGACACCATTTCCTGTCTAACCAGACTATTCGACGGGACCTCAAGGTCGCAACCTTCATAAAAACTGTGCACAAACTATCACAACGGTTCTATTCAAGGAACAGAAACTTACCCAATGAAACTGTGGCCGAGTTACCGGATTACGATCCGACTTTCCCAATGAACAAAAAAAGGCCCATGGCCTCTCTCGCCATCCTCCGCTGACAACTTCATCGACTATCTGATTGATTGAACTAACGCCCGCCATGCTTAGGGTTTCTATTTAAACACAAGGTCTAAGAACTCATTGATCCTTCCACATGCTGGAGATAAGCACCTCGAGTGCAGGTACTCCATTGTATACCCCTCAGTCAGTGAAGTATAGTCAGTATTTTGTCGGAACTCCTTTGTTTTTATCACTGCTGCAATCCTTTTAGGGATGTTATGAACAAGAGACTGGCAGTAAGCTTGAGAAATCTCTGTACATAGCACATTTTTTATTGCTTCAACAAGTTCTGGAGCACTGAATGGTAGCTTCTCTGTGACTTTATATTTCACAATACACCACAGATTCTCTATGGGATTCAGGTCTGGACTCTTACCTGGCCAACCAAGCACTTGGATTTGAGTAGCCATCAGAGAGCACTTAACAATCTTTGCCTTGTGACACGGACTCCCATCATGCGTGAAAATTGAATATCTGTGAGCATCCGTGTGAAGCTTAAACTTGTCACGTAACAAATTAAGGCAACGACAGGCGGTCATCGTGATTGTAGGTGGCAGGAAATACAGAGCAAATGTACCAGACGCAGACATTGCACCCCATATGATCTGGCTTGGAAGGTGTTTCATTTTTGGAGTCGTATGTCTGTCATCATACTTCTTTTTCCAAATAGGAGATGAATTCATTTGGCAAGTGCAGAAAATAGCTGCACACTCGACTCATCGGAAAATAACACTGTACTCCACTGTTTTTCGGTCCATTTCTGATATTGTCGGGCGACAGTCAGTCGTTTCTTTTTCATACTTTGAGTAAGTCGAGAATTCCTTGCAGGTTTATAGAAAAATAAACCAAAATCTTTAGTCAAACGTCTTGAAATAGTACTCGAACTGAAGGCGGTACCCTTTGCAGCCAGAGCGCAGCTCTCACTTTATTGAAGGAGGTGTTGGAGATCGAGTGACCATCCTTCTTAAAGTCCAAGAGAAACTAGAGCGCGCGTGCACTAGTTTCTCTTGGGCAACCGCTTCTCTTATGATCCGTATAATTTCACGAAATTTTGAATTTACTGATACATTGATGCACCCCTGTCTTACTGACATTTAACTTCTCTACTAGCAATTTTGCTCGGGCTACCACCGGCCACGCAGCCAGCCGATGACGGCCCGAGCAAAATTGCTAGTAGGGTTCAAATTTATTTCACGTTCAGAAAAGGCAACTTCATGCAGGGCCACTATTTTTGCCCGTTTTTCAACAGTAAGTGTAGGTTTTTTATCCATTACAACAATTATACAACAGCACTGTGTACGCAAAATACAATAACGAACTACTGATAAATGAGGCAGGCACGTTTATTTATAGTAGTATAAAGCATCTGATGCAATCAACGCAGGGTATGACGCAATCACGAGCGGAAATGATGCAATCAGTTAAAATACGGGGAAACGGCTACTGGTCTTAAACTTTTGCACGTGACTGCAGTGTAACGTCCACGTAATATTGGTGAAAGCCCCATTTTTCTAGAATAAATATATTTTTCTCGGAGGGGGCGCGCGACCCCTGCGCCCTCTCCCTGGATCTGCCTTTGATGTCAGTTAAAGCCCTTAGCACTTTCGGTTCGTTATTTTCGTACTACCCCGCCTTGTGCGTAATTTGTTGTTCGGTATATGATGAAAGCAATTCCAGTTACTTAACATTACACTAGAATGAGTTTTCAAAATCCTTAGCAAAACAAATCTTAGAGACTCCATTGCCTGCACTACGCAACTTTATTTAGCTCATCAAATCATATAATGTAATTTAAAAATATGGAAATATTTGATTAAATTCATAGCAAAGATTTGTTCTATCAAAAGCAAAACTGTCAAACGTAGTTGAATAACTTAAGAATATTTCTAATACAAGTAGAGAAAAGCTTAAATTTCGAAAGCGAAAGCATTTTATATAATTTCAGTTCGAAATATTCACATTTCATAAAAATATTCTTCTCATACAAAACAAAGTAAGAAGAGAAAAGTTAGTAGACTATGTACACGCTTAAACCCAAAGAGCGAAAAAACGATACATTGCGGAGCGATCCGTTTCCATAGAAACCTACCGGTAGTAGTCTTTTTTTCTGAGGCTCCGCAGGCCCGTAGCCAGTTGATTTGACTAGGTAGGCTGTACCCCAGTATAGCTATGCACCGTGGCTGACGGAGATCCACAGACTACGGTGCTGACATTTTGGACATACTCTTTTGCATCCAAAGTCATATGACGAAGGGGGGCGTGACCATCTTAGTCCGAAAAAAACATGGTAAGCTATTCACACCCCATAATCCTTGACTCTTGGAGTGCAAATGAGTGTAGCTAAAATGTCAGCACCGTAGACTGTATATCTCGTCAGCCACTGCTATGCTATCATTTTCAATTGTTTTTTCTTTATATTGTCGTATCTATATATTATTTTGAAACATGTTTTTCTTTCGACAACCAAATTGAGAGAACGGCTGGGTGTAAAAACTCGGTTGAGGTGTCTGAAGAAAGGTCTCGGCCCGTAGATGTGCCATCAAAAGAGAAAATCAGAAAAAGTCGAACGGTTTAGGCGTGGCCGAACGGCAAAGGTGGAAATTTTCGCCATAGAAATAACATTGTGTTTATTAACGCAGGCGTTTGATGACGCAGACGATTGCCTTAGCTCCGTAAGGTTTGATTTACTTGGAAAAATATTTGTTAGAAATTGCATCCGTTTGTAAATGTTGTGTGGGAACAGTGTGTAGTGATAATTTGTGTGTTGTTCTAAATTCTGATTAGAATAAGAGCGGTTTAAAAAAAATAAATGAAAACCGACTTCGAATTACTTCACAATAAATAAAAATTAATCGCATTCTAAATTAAAAGGCTTTGGCCAAATTTTCACGAAGTATAGCAGATATTGCCAAATTGAGTTTAGAAAGAATTTAGAAATAGGGACGGCGCATGGATTATGATACGCTTTTAATATACAGCACTTTAGTGAGTATTTAAAAGATGAAAGTTTTTCAAGTTTCAGATTTTTTCAAACTTTTCTCCATACAAATACATTGTGGTTTGTTAAAGACATTGACTGCAGTTATAAACTCCTTCTTTAGTTAGCGATTTATCTTTTATTTCTTTCATTTTTCAGTTTTCTGTCTGATACTGGATCTTTACCATCGAGGGTAGCTTGAGAAAAGGCAAATAAAGCAGGGAGCGCGCGATCGCCATTTGGCGGATAAGATTTTTTCGTCTCTTGCAGAATTCCGAAAATTTTCACTATTTTCGCTTCATACTTTTGGCGTTTACCTTTCTGCGCCCGTATTTTTTCATGGAATGTTGTATGTCACTCTTTCAATGGTTAGATCAAAGAATGCTGTGGCAGTCAAGATCATTTAAGAGAATTCACCTGGACGTTTCTTGGTCGATGACCCAAAATAGCGTCTTCACGAAATGCTCAATTAGAATTTGTAACTGTATTTGCTCATTCGTCATTTAATATCTACTCTTTTTTTTTTACTTAATAAAGATAGTTAAAAACAAATTTAAAAGATTTCAATCATTTCATCGTCATTGTACAGTTGCTATGAACTGGCGTGAAACCTTTTGTTTACTTTCTGTCACAAGTCATGTTCCGTCCGCGTCGCTCTTTGATTTTTCCTGTTAGTTTTGTTCAAGACCTTGGTGGCATTCTTGATCGTTCCCATTTATTTTTGAATATTACAGTCAATAAAGTGACCGTCGAATTCGACGGGTTCCAGCTAGTCTATATATTATTTTGAAACATGTTTTTTCCTGTATCCACTAAATTGAGAGAACGGCTGGGTGTAAAAATTGAGTTGAAGTGTCGGAAGAAAGGTTTCGGCCTGTAGATGTGCCATCAAAAGCGAAAATCAGAAAAAGTCGAACGATTTAGGCGTGGCGGAACGGCAAAGGTGCAAATTTCCGCCGTAGAAATAACATTTTGGTTTATTAACCCCATTGTTGGCAGTTTTAAACATCTTTATTTTGACGCCTTATCGCTTATGAAAGCCGACTTCGAATTACTTCACCGTAAAGAAAAACTATTCCCATTCTAAATTAAAATGCTTTGGACGAATTTTTGCGAAATACTGCTTCTTTGCAAGGCACTCATTCGTCTCAAAGCCACGTAAGCTGCACCCTTTCGGGCGCACGCTGCCAAGAAGCATATAAACTCGCTCTACGCCAAGGAGAACAAACTGCTACGAGTGATCCGTTACGGTCACCCGTGCTTAGCAAACGACATCTTGCTGAAGGACCTACGGATGTAGCCCCTCAAAAAACACATTCTCAAACTCGCCAGAAAATTTTGCAAGAACCTGTGGGACGTCCCCAACGAAATCATCGCTGAGCTCGCGGACTACGAGCCATCGGACTCTGCCTGTCGCAAGAGGCCCAAGGCTTGTACTCCACGCCTTTTCTGTCTAGCCTTTCTAACCCAACACGCACTGTCGAGTAACCCGTACTCCCCCCATGCTATGCTTCTCAGCCACACCACTTTAGCTACTGTTACAGGCATGTACTGTCTGGCTGAAACCTCGCGGCTCTGCCGCAATTTCAACATCATACACCACAAAGTTCAGACCTAACATTTCACACTGGAGGTTAGCTTGATTCAAGCAGGAACTCCACTAAGTCACTTTTCAGTCAGTCAGTCAGTCTCGCGAAATATAGCAGATACTGCAAAATTGAGTTCAGTCTTGATACTTATTTTTTGACGACAAACTTGGCGATAACTCGCCGAAACTGGCAATTTTTCGCCATAGAAAAAGCATTGTGGTTCATTAAAACTCAATGTTGGCAGTTATAAATGTCTTGTTTATTTTGGCACTTTATCGCTTATCTGTTAATTTGGAACGTGTGTTTACTGTATCCACTAATTTAGAGAACGGCTATGTGTAAAAGATTTTTAAAAGTGTCTAAAAAAGGCCTTAGCCGGTGGATGTGTGATCGAAAGAGAAAAATAGAAAAAGTCGAAGGGATCAGGCGTTGTGGAACTTCAAATGTGCAATTTTTAGCCATAGAAATAACATTGCTGTTTATTAAATGCATTTTGCAGTCATAAAAAGCCTTCTTTATTTTGGCGCTTTATCGCTTATTAGCGCTAGGATGCTACTTCGTTCACGCCCAGACTTTGTCTACTGGATTCTGTCGGCATGATTTGTGCATAGATTTTGTAGACATGATTTATAGACAGATTTTGTAGAGATGAACTGTCACTGTGAAAATCTTTTTAAATGGTTTGCCACATAATGCGGAAGGGGGGGGGGATAAGTGACAAGGTTTGCGATTTTTGATAATTGATCGCCGAGATTGCTGCAAAAGAAAAAAAAAGAAAAAAAAACTTAAAAACCGAACCATGCCTATCGATGGTTGTAAAATAGTTTCAGTAGACAATTTTAATATAGATTTTAATTCCAAAGATGTGTTTTATGCAACGAGAAAGACAAATACGGCAGCTTCGTGAATTATAATGCCCATTCCGAACAGTATTTAAAATGGTGTAGTTGGAATATGCTTGGCGAAGATTGTAAAACAGTTTTAGCAGCGATTTTAATATACATTTCAATTCCAAAAAAGTGCTATGGAACAAGGAAGAAAAATACGGCACGGCCATGAAAAATGATACACTTTTCAACTTAATGAAACAAGGAAGAAAAATAGGGATGGTACATGGACTATGATACGCTTTTAATATACGGCACTTTAGTGAGTATTTAAAATATGAAAGTGTTTCAGATTTTTTTCAAACTTTACTCCATAGAAATACATTGGTTTGTTAACGACACTGACGGCAGTTGTAAACTCCTTCTTTAGTTAGCGATTTATTTCTTATTTCTTAAATTTTTCAGTTTTCTGTCTGATGCTGGATCTTTACTATCGATGGTAGAGTGAGAAAAGGCAAATAAAGCAGGTAGCGCGCGATCGCCATTTGGCGGATTAGATCTTTCGTCTCTTGCAGAATTCCGAAATTTTCCATTATTTTCACTTCATACTTTTGGCGGTTAATTTTCTGCGCCTGAATTTTCTCATAGAATGTTGTATGTCACTTTTTAAATGGTTAGATCAAAGAATGCTGCGGCAATCAAGATCATTTAAGAGAATTTACCTGGACGTTCCGTGGTCGATGACTTTACCCAAAATATCGTCTTCAACGAAATACTCAATTAGAATTTGTAACTCTATTTGCTCATTCGTCATTTAATATGTACTCTTCTTTTTCACTCAATAAAGATAGTTAAAAAGAAATTTTAAAGATTTCAATCATTTCATCGCCATAGTACAGTTGCTATATTAAGAACTGGTACGAAACTTTTTGTTTACTTTCTGTCACACGTCATGTTCTGTCCGCGTCGCTCTTCGATTTTTCCTGTTAGTTTTGTTCAGGACCTTGGTGACATTCTTGATCATTCCCATTTATTTATGAATATTACAGTCAATAAAGTGACCGTCGAATTCGACGGGTTCCAGCTAGTATTGTTTGAACGTGGAACTTGGATCCAGATATCAGATATAATTAATTTACGAGACTAAAGTTTTGTCGAAACTAGTAGATAAATGTATAAACAAAGTGTGCTTAATATTTATTTTTTTTCCTTTTGCATTTGTTGATTTAATAATCTCCGTTCCGTTCGAAGAACAGGTGCTCCAGCTGCTCGTATATACATACTAGCTGAAGTACCTGTTCTTCGCACGGAATGGAGATTATTCAACTAACTAATGGAAATGGATATATATATACACACACACACACACATTTCGACGAATATAAGTCAGTTTAAAAAAGAAAGAAAGAAAGAAATTGCGATAGGAATTGTAAAAACTAGAATCATGCTAGATATAACGCTAAAAAGAAAGTTAAAAGCAATCATGACAGTTATTTAACAAGAAATAATCAAATATTAAAATTAAAATCTTCATGTTGATAATGTATGAAAAAGTACTTTTAAAAAAGAAGAGCGTTTATCAGAAATGCAGTTTAAAAAGGCAGAACAAGTCGTAAAATGAAGATTATGCTTCGGAGTAGTTGTGAAAACTCTTCTCTTTGAATAAAAAACGTTAATTTTAGTATTTAAAATATTCTTCCTGAAAATGTTCTTATAAAATATTTCATGGTCCTGAAATAGCACTAGTCTGGGATATATCAAGAATAAAATGTAAAAATTAACAAAAAATTATAGTACTGAATTTGTAATGTTAATGTTAAGAAAACCAGCGGCAGTATTTTGTCGAAAAAAAAGAGAGATAGAGAAAATATCTAGCATTCCAACTAAAAGTATACACAAGACTTTATTAGATAATAAATATCTTTATTAGAGTTTCAGTAGCAAATATTCTTTCCCTAATCTCTTTCTCTCTGCTTCAGTATAATTTTCTGAATGTTGAGAGCAAAGGTACTTTGGAATCATTTACATTCTAGCACAGCTTTTTCTCGTCATATAAAAAATGTAATAATAATAATAAATGGGTAACTCTGCTAAAAAGAATTTCTGCTTTGGTGCCTGAGAGAGTTTGATATTTACATTAAATAATTCTTTTCCCGAAATTCGTATGCTTCGTGGAATAAAATTTTGCAATTCTTTAGCACCGCATATTAATTTTAAATGTTTGTTCAATCTAAGAAAATATTTTAAGCAAGTGATAAAGTTCAAGAAGTGGAATTTCATATAATATTGAGGGTGCTCTGTTGTGGTAAAGCGCTCTTTTATTTTATTTTATTTTGAATATACTCACACATTTAATATAAGTTCATCTATTTCTTAGAAAAATTATGGCTGAAGGTTTAGTAAAATATTTCAATAAAACTTAGGACAATATTTCTTAAAATGAGCAACCAACAATTTTTCGTAGACATCAATCATTATGGTGGTATTAAATCAAATCAGTTCTTCTCAAATTTTTGAAGCTGGAGCGTTTTATGAAAGCCCACACAAGATAGTGCAAAAATCTAAGTAACATGCGAAATAATAAATCCGTATGTTTAGTGGATATAGCTATGTGTTCTTTTTGCTCAGCGCATGTTAAACTCAATTGACTTGAAATTTTCATGTAGGGGGTTTCAGATCCAATAGTTTTGTTCAGTTTTAAATGAAGGAAAATAAAAATTCAACTAAATTTAACCGTGCTAAATGTTCTTCTATTATTGAAATTGTTTCATTTTTGCAAGTCTTAATCTATATAAATAAAATTAGGCTTTTGTCTGTACATTTCTTGGAATTCAAAAATTTTGCGATTTCTATCCGTTTCAAGCACCCGGGAATCCGATGCGGCCCTCAAAAAAAAGTTTGTCTGTCGGTCATTCTGTCATTCTGTCATTCTGTCCTTCTGTCATTCTGACCGTGACGCTTTTTTTGTTTAAGCATCACGTAAAAACGGCTGAAGCGAATGATATGAAATTTGGTGTCATGATAGGTGGTCACTCAACTTAAAACATAGGTGTCGAATTTTTAAAAAATATTTATTAGATTTTCAGATTTTGCGAAAATCGTTTCAAACTGCGTAAATTTGTGTTCAAGCATCACGTAAAAACGACTGAAGCGAATGATATGAAATTGGGTGTCATGATAGGTGGTCACTCAACTTAAAACATAGGCGTCGAATTTTTAAAAAATCTTGATTAGATTTTGAAATTTTGCGAAAATCATTTCAAACTGCGTAAATTTGTGTTCGCACATCACGTAATAACTGCAAAGGTGAAAAAATGATATTTGGTGACATGATAGGTGGTCACTCACCTTAAACTATAAGCATCTAATTTTAAAAAATCGATCAGATTTCGAGATTTTGTGAAAATCGTTTAAAACTGAGTGAATCTTTGTTCCCGCATTACGTAATAACAACCAAAGTGAATGCTATGAAATTTGGTCACACGATAGATGGTTGCTCAACGAAAACTATAGGAGTCCAAATTTTTAAACATTTTTATTAGATTTTGAGATTTTGTCAAAATTCTCTCAAAATAAGTTTATATTTCTTCAAACATCACTTAATAACGACTAATTCGAATGATACGAAATTTAGTGATATGATAGGTAGTTGCTAATCTTAATTTATACGTGTTGAGAGAGAGAATTTTAAAAATATTTTGATTACATTTTGAGATTTTGCGAAAATCGTTTCAAAATGCTGAAAATTTGTTCCAGCATCACGAAATAAAGACTGCAGGGAATGAAACGAATTTGGGTGACATGATAGGTTGTCACTCAACTTAAATTCTAGGCTTCCAATTTTTCAAAAATGTTGATTAAATTTTGAGGTTTTGCGAAAATTATTTCAATATGCGTAAATATTCGTTCGCGCATCACATAATTACGACTAAAGCGAATGAAATTATATTACTTAGTTACTCTCTAACCTGTAATATTTTAACAATACATAAAAATCATAACTTCGCTTTCTTTACTTTGGCAGCATACTACATCCATTCTGTGTACTCCTACAATGCTGACGAAAGTTCTTGCTTTTTGGAAATTTGCATTCACTAACCCGTCGAGGACGGGTACTTCAGCTAGTTACTAATAAAAGCGAATAATCACTCGATCTTCAATATTATTTTAAAAAAATATTGTGTTTAAAGGCTCAAATGGCCAATGTGTTTAAAGGCTCAAAATAATTAAGAATTTTCGTAAAATGTGTCTAAATGATTTCGTAAAATGCATGATTTTTACTAGGCAATACCCTGCCTAATAAAAAACAATACAGTACGAAATGTCCATTTTTATAGTCCACTTGGCATGAAAGTGAAAACGGATTTTCACATTTTTTGTTGGGACTTTTGTACTACATTAAACATTTGTACCGTACTTGTTTTATATTGAAGAGTTTTTATAGAAGTTCACAATAGCTTACAATATTTCTTACATAACATACTGTAATTGCCACTCAAGATTGTATGGTGGGAGCAGTGCTGCAACTGGATGATCTTTCTCCCTGTAGAAAGCAGTTCTAAATGTGCTCTCTAAAACTTGAACAACAACTTAATGATTTTTCAATTTCTTTCGCCCCCCCCCCCCAGCTCCTCCACAATAATTCACTGAAATCTTTGCATCTAATAAATTCCAGTTGTACCTTTTTGAGATGAAAAATGTCTGCAGGAAATGCAGTACTAAGTTACTCATGTTTTCAGACTTCATGTTTTAGGCTGATAAAAGAAGAGTACAAAAATGTTGAATTGATCTTTCATTTACTAGGAGCATTAAGAAACGAATGAATTTGTTTTTAAATAGCAATTTTAGAATTTTGTTCGCACTCTGTAAATTTTATGTTCTTTTTGATTAATATAATGAAAAATTCGAAACTGTAAAACTTATTGCTGTAAAGATATCGACGTTTTATATATTATACAATATAAAGTAGTTAAGAAATCGAATTTTGAAAAAGCGATATTGGGGACACTAATTTTTCATAAAATATTTGAAGTTTATAAGACATTTTTTGAGTCTGCCAAAAATGCAAAGACATTTCATTTAATTAACGGTCCTTCTTTTCAAGAACAGACACTACCATGTGTATATATTTCCTTTTCACATAGCTTGGATTTTAAAGGCCATTATACTTCAAATCTTTGACTTAAATAAAACTGTCTTTATATATTTATGGTATGCGAATATCTTAATATAATCTTGTTTTCCGTCTAGCTACAGCCTGACTTTAAAACAGCTTTTATAAAAGCAGGTACCTTTTTCAGTCTTTTATTTTTCATTATTTTTTTCTTTTAGTTGCAAGTATAGACTCACAGCTTGTAGTGGCTGAAGAAACATTCAATGACGCCTTGGGTCCGGGTTCGAATCCCGGCTTGGGCATGGATGTTAACTTGTCGGTCCCTTCTTTGGGGATAATGTTGGCCGCTCACTAGGCGCCCCGTAATAAAATAATGACCCCAATACCTTTGGGCAGTTGCAGTGACCATTGTCTAATGGGCAAGTGCCCGCCCGTTGGGAAAAAAAAAAAAAATGCTGAACGCATGATTATAAAACACTTCCCAACACAACAGTATTTTTAAGCCAAATTTGGCGATTTATTGTCCTAAAATCTGGCGATATTTTCGAGATACTGCTTTAAACATTTTTATACCTATTGTCTACGCTTGAAATAGATTAATGTCTCTCAGCTGCTATAGATCGTAATCTATTGGAATTCTTTTGAGTGCCTCTGTAGAAGAAATGTTAACCACACAGACACTAACTTAATGGATAACAATTTTATGAGCCTTATAACATATAAGTGAACTTTGCTTTCTTTGAAAATGACAAATACCTCTTTTTTTTCTTTTAACTCTTGTAAAAGAACTATAAATACTGCATAAATCATTTCAATAGGTTACATAAAAAAACATATATAATTTTCGCATAGATCGGTATATATTAGTCCACGGAGTCCACGGAGCGGTGGATGGAAGAATGAACAGAAAAATCGAAATCTACCTCTCAATCTTGTCGGAAAGATGAAAATATGAATAGTTATTCCTCTTATAGAACATAACTGTATAACACGAGCAAGGAGAGCGGAAAATTAATTTTTTTAAGGGTTAGCAGTCTAAAATGAATGTTCCACAGGCTAAAAAATTAATGTTTGCAATTTTGTTGAGTGTAAATCAATTAATACGTTAGAAAACCTTAAAAATTACTCCGACCAATCCAACCCCTCTCCTAGGCAGACAGCCCTTGCGCAACTTTGTCTTATCGCCACCCAACACGCTAAATCAGTTGATACGAGCGCGAGTTACGAATACGCAAAATTCCCATTAAAATCGTCATAGCTTAATATTATCACATGGGCATATATTTTAGTTCCTGCTAAATAGAAAATATCGCCAATATTGGCGACTTTTTTTTTCTTTTTAGAGGAAAAAGAAAATGCTTAACACAAACGCACTCTTCCATGCTTCCAGCTTCAGCAGAAGAGTCAAATGTTAGCCAGTCTTAGTTTGAGTAAAGATACAAAAATCCAAGATCGTATAACAAATTTAAATCCCCAAACCCTTTCTCTGAATGGGGACAACTGGGGGTACTTAAAGATCGTTTGCAATCCAGCACGCGGATTTTCCGTTTATAAATGGAATTGCTGAGCAAAGATAAGCGTTCCGATTTCTTTGGACGGAGATATTTTAGGCGGTAAAAGATTGTTCGCTGCTGATTACCTATTCATGCATTTTAGAATAAAACTCAGTCATTTTTCTGCATTTTATGTTTCCTTCCCCATAAAACTCCTTTCATTTGTTAGCATAGTAAGTTTTGAGAATTTTGAAAGGATTTGAGGGCAAGGTAAACTATTGTTTTAGCTATTTCCAAAGCAGTGTGGCCCGTGTTCATAGATTTGTAGAATGCTTTTTTTCCTTTAAAGGTACTTTAAATAAGTAAGTAATACCGATTTTTGAGAATATGTTTTGATAGTGGAAAATATGCTGCTAATTAGCATTCATTTTAAGCACCCATTATCTGCAAACAAATAACAATGTAAAACAATAAAGAAAAAATAAGGCATTCTACAAATACATTTTTCGCACTTTCAAATCCATTTGCTTTGCTTGCAACCCTCCAAGGACGCACGCTGTGCCTCTCAACCCCGGTCGATAAAAAGAATTACTGAAAAAAGAATAATAATAAAATAAACCATAAAGTGAATTTTTTTGTAAATTTCGCGTAGCTTCATTCGAGGTCACCTACTTGACTACTACAGGCATTTCCAGAATTAAAGTTTGCCCTTTCATCTATGAAACAAGATTTCGGGCTTTAGAGATCCGGCGCGCTCGCTCAAGTTAACATTTATCCCATCATCAGTATCATATGCTGAAAATGTTAATGAAATGTAAATTTATTTTTGATGTATTGTAACAATTATTAATGCCGTTGTGGATAAAAATGTTGTAATTTTTAATAATAAATGTGTATTTTCCTAATTTTTCTTGATTCTGATCAATGATGATTAAAACAGCGTCATTTACTTATAAAGTACCAGTTGTAACTCTAGAAATTGTTTGTTTTATGCTTTGTAAATGTACTAAATATTTAATTAGCCAAAAACACCAAATAGTTAAAAAAAATACTGTAAAAATGAACACCGGCCCTGCCAAGCCCGACGCGCTCGCATGAATTACTAAGAGTAGGGCGCGTCCTGGAGGGGTAAATCTGCTATAATGGAACAAGTGCTAAAATCATTCTACAGACGTAATAGTCTGACAGCCAGCGACCGCCAGACCTTCGTCATAGTATAAAAGCTGAAAAATTCTCTGCGCATACCCCCCCCCTCCCACAGAGGTAGGAACAATCGGCCACTATAAAGTTTGGATGACCGTGGCTTTGGCAGGTAACAGGTGGCAAAGGTGTATAAAATTGCAGAATATTTTCGGCATTTCATAAAGATTAATTTTTTTATATGTTCTTCTTCGCAATACTAGAAATCACTTTATCCCTTGCCAGACACTTTTCCATCGTGGCAAACCCCCGTCAGACAATCTCAAAGACATGGAAAACTGTTGTGTTCGTAAACTCCCGCGACGAAGTACGTCAAGCTGTCCCAAAGTGCAAGCACATTTTATACTGCTACTTCTGAACTTTCTTACGATTCTGCGGCGCGCTCGTAATAGAATTACGTTCTCCATGACTTTGAGATTGTCTGGCGGGGATTTGCCACGATGGAAAAGTGTCTGGCAAGGGATAAAGTGATTTCTAGTACTGCGAAGAAGAACATATAAAAAAATCAAGCTTTATGAAATGACGAAAATTTTCTGCAATTTTATACACCTTTGCCACCTGTTACCTGCCAAAGCCACGATCATCCAAACTTTAGAGTGGCCGATTGTTCCTACCTCTATTGGGGGGTATGCGCAGAGAAAGTTTCAGCTTTTATACTATGACGAAGGTCTGGCGGCTCCGCGGCCGGGAGGACGAATGCGACCTCAAAAGTGTTGAAGAAAATTCAGATTATCATAAGGTGACCATACGTCCTCGAAATATGAGGACAGTCCCCAAATATAGATTTTTTTTCATTTTATCCCCAAAAATACTTTGTCCCCAAATGTCCCCAAATTTAAAGATTTGTACTTTTTCCCCGGAAAGTTTCCGTTTAGTTTATTTCTTTCAGAAAAAACTGAAGAAATAAGAAAAATAAACCGACTAAAAGCGCCATCTACTCAGAGAAACAATGAAATTCAATCTCTGAAAACGTTTGTTGTCATTGTGTGTGTAGCGTGTACAGACATTCAATAAAGTATCCGACTATGAGCCAAATTTCCCATTTCAGTTTTGTTAATGATTAATCACTTTTCATGAAGAAGAACCATGCTTTAAATATGAAATTGAAGAACGAAATTTTTCTTGCACTCGAATACTTTTTTTTAGAGGGTGTAAAAGGTTGCATGAAAAATGATCACAAAATGATCTGTCTTCTCAAAAATACAAATACTATTCCAAGAGTTAAATTTTGAGTTAATTGCAATATTTCAACATGATGTTCCTTTCATATTTTTGGTTTAAATAAATATTTATAAATGAATCAAATAATTCCATTAATTTATTAGAAATAAGAATACACAATTGATATAAAGAGCTATTAGAGTTCATTTTTAAGTATCAACATCAGTCAAGATTTAAAGTATGGGTATACATGTTAATATGTTGTGTCCTCGAATAAGTTCTCAAAAATATTTTCTAGTGTCCCCAAGTTTTCCTTGGATTCGAGGACAATTCTGATTTGTCCCCAAAATACTGTTTAGAAATATGGTCGCCTTAGATTATCACCTACTCGAAAATATTTTCTACAATTTGTGTGCCTCGCTTCCGTGTTGCATGCCAAGTTACGACATTCTTCCATCGTTTACAGACACAGATGCCAACTACTCTGCACTATGATTAAACTATCACAAAACAAAATAATTTCTGACTATTGTCTTTTTTTTAGCAACTATAACTTTCTTGTGGTGCGAAGAACGTTGTTATATTTTAAAAAATTAATGTCTGCTTAAAAAAGTGGCTGCTTATATTCCGGATTAGTTGGCAGCTTTGAAAAAGTAAAGGAAATGAAACACGACAAAGGTCTCCTCCTGTGTCCAGCATCGCTTTACCCTACAAGGCTGCTGGTATCATATGTGGAACAACGACTTTAATTGCTCCTCTATATCTATAAAATAACTAGTATAGACATCTGTGGGTTTTAAGAGTATTTATACATAGATAGCAAGGCGTAATTTAGGCTGTTGTGCGTAGATGTACTTGCTAGTGTGGATCAAATTTTTTTTATTATTATTTTCATGACAACCTACATGGCAAAAGTGGCCAAATGGTCAGATGAGAATTTTTCAAGAAAAATTTTATTTTTTAAACATCCCCTTCTGCTGCCCCACTCACCCCAAAAAAACATTTTTTTTAAAAAATAGTATATGTATGTGTGTGTGTGTGTGTGTGTGTGTGTGTGTGTGTGTGATGGTTTGGGTGGCATTGCCGAATGGCCAGAAGTCTTTTTCTATAAAAAAAAAAGCTTTCTTGAGCATTCTCTTTTGGCTCTTTAAAAAATTCGAATACGAAATTACAAAATTAGGCTATTATTGCCCTCACCAGTTTCGGCACGAAACAAGATCTAGCGAGCTTTCATGCGCGCTTCTAATCTGATGTCACTATATTTTCCGCGTCAGAAAAATGAGGCGGATCGCTTAACACTTAGAGCCGTAAGAATTTTCACATCAATATGGAGACCGGCTGGATAGACTGCCCAAGACTGAAAAAGTGCAGCCGTTGAACTCGATCCCTTTAACTACCAACAACAAGGCGGTCAATAACCAATTTGCATCAAAGAGGAAAGGAAATTTTCCGACACAGGTGGCTGTGCGGTCATGCAGCAGAACATATTTCTTTAATACAATAAACAAGTATCTATTGGGCCGTGGTAGCCCAGTGATTAAGGCGTTGGACTCGTAACTGGAAGGTTGTGGGTTCGATACCGGCGTACCACTAAAGACCACCGTGTACATGCGGTGTACGTGCACGCTAAATCCGTGGTTCCGAAAGTCCTCTCGGCGGTCTCTAGCAGTTTTCGAGGGGTGCCAATATTCAGAAGTCCCCCACTTTCTGATGAGGTTCCAAATTGTGGCGGGAAATTCCGGGAAGGACTTATATGTAGCTCTAAGTGACACATTCAGTGACGCGAGCTGTCCTCTCCTGGCAAATAAATACAAGAAACTAGTTGCATTTATCTTGGGCATCTGTTTCATCTGGATCTGCGATTAACATTAAGAATGGAATATTAACCTCCTTAATGACAAAGGTATATCAACTGATTCTCTTATAGTGATCGAATCGAATGCGATGGGACAATCGTCAATACTGTTACAAAGGCATAAGTAATAAGTCTTCTAGAAGCTGTGTTAAATTCGTGCACTTCAGTGGTTCATTTGTATGCCACATCTTAATGAACTTATTTTACATCTTTTGATTCAGCTTGATAGTGTAACTCATGGTCTCAAAGAATTTTGAGGTGCAATTGTCAAGTTATTGGAAACATACCATACACTTTCTGTAACTGAATTCTGTAATATCGAGGGAAATCTGTTTACAGATGTCAATAGGAATATTTTGAGTACAGATCAACAAAATTTGTTGGATATGTTAAAAGCGGTGTCTTCAGAAGAATACAGTCAAGAGTTGGCTGCTGTTCAACCAGGTGCATTCCTGGTGGTTGACGAACGCAAAGTGTAGCCTTCGTCTGAATATGGCAAATGAAGAGCCTTCCGAAAACTTGTTACATTTAGTTACATATATTATGAAGGTATACGATTCAATGGGGTTCCACATAAAAGGAAAGCCTTTAGGCATTGATTGTTCTAGATACCTGTGGAAGCTAATTATGTACTCAAGATATATGCCGTATCACCTAAGAAAAACTGTTGACGTTTTCATCCAAAGAAATATGGATTTTTTTCACTGTGATGTTCAAGACTTTGCTTGTAGCTATGATACATGATGATACAGTATTAGAAAATTAGCTTACTGTAGGGTTATTTCTGCTAGAAAAGAGAATCAGACTACTTCATTTGTGAGAAATTTTTTATGCCAGTAATAAACATGCAAGCAACTAATTATACGAATTTAATTTTTTGGAATGATAATAACAAGATTCCAGTTTTAAAAGACATCTCCAATAAAGACTTATAAACATTCCTATCAAAGGAGATTGCTTCTTCGAAATTTCCTTATGTGTCTAGCTTCCCATGCCACACACTAGGAACCGGGCACTGTGTGAAACTTGTAACAGAGGCTGCATTTCTTGTTTGTGGAGAAGAAAGAAAGGCCAGTGTTGAGAGACGCCTGGCCACTGTGTAAAGAGGGCGCTGTTGTAACCAGCGCAGGTGTAGCGATGAAAACTTTGTATCAGAGCTGTGAGAGAGTGTGTGTGCGAAGGAGTGAGCGAGCATGCCTCACGGAGAAAATAAATGTATACAGTCCATTTGAGTTATTTTTTTGAGTATAAAAAGAGCACACATAAAACCATGAGCTATCGATAGGGCCAAAACATGGTCCTAAATAGCCGGAGCTTACTATAGCTTTAGTGTCGAGTAATTGAGAAATGGGTTCCTGGTCTCGTGCGACATCGGTCCCAAAATAGAGGTAAGAGCTTTTGTCCTCTTGAGTTAAATTTAGTAATTAATTATTAGATTTGAGAGTAATTTCGTGTTAAACGGTGAGAGCAATTTCCCTTTTGAAAATGGCAATACTACAAAAACTTAGGAAAGATGATCTTAAACTCGCGGCTGAAGAATCGGGTTTAAAGGTTCCGGAGGGAGCTAAAGTAGTGGACTTAAAGAATTTAATTGAGACGAGTGATATTTATAAAAATAACCCAACTTTGGTCGAAAGTGTAGTAGAAGGGATTTTAGAAGAAAAGAAAAACAAGTTCGATGAGTTAGAAAGGGAAAAGTTAAACAATGAATTTAAATTAGAGATGGAGCGGCTTAAGCTTGCGCAGTTGGAAAAGCAGATAGCGTTAGCCAATGTTAGGAAAGATCAAAATCAATCTAAATCGGAAGTATCCAGTGTGCAAGAATCATCAACTAATGATCTAGAGAATTTAATTAAAAGCATTAAGACCTTAACCATTCCCGTACCCACTAGAGCAGAGTCATTTAATTTATTTTTTAATTCGCTCGAGAAAGCGTTTAAAACAAAAAATGTATCGAAAGAGTTAAAACCGGAAATCCTCTTAAATAATCTAGGAGAAAAAGCAAGAAACTTAATGGATTATGTTTCGGAAGAGGATATGAACAATTATGAAAAACTTAAAGATATAATTTTAAGAGAATTTCAACCTACACCACGAGAATGCATAAACAGTTTTAATAAAACACAAAAATTGCCCAACGAAAATTATGCACAATTTGCATCGCGCTTAAGTGCGTCATTTGAGTACTATTGCGAACTACGAAAGGTTAGTGATTTTAAATCGCTTTGTGAATTAATTGTTTCGGATAGATTGTTTAACTCTCTTGACCACGAATTAACGACACATATTAGTTGCAAACAAGGGGAATCATTTTTCAAACCGCACGAATTAGGCAGAGAATGCGACATTTTTCAGTCCACAAGAGTAAAATCGAAAACTGGTGTAAATAATGTACATAAGTCGCGAGAGTCTCGTTTCAATAATAAGGGAGGGTCTAGTGTGTTTTTATCTGAGGTAAAAAATTCTAAATGTTTTCTGTGTTCAAATAATCATGCATTATATTTGTGTCCGAAATTTAAAAACCTATCTGTTAATGAAAGGTTAGAGGTCGTGAAGGCAAACAATTTATGCTTTAAGTGTTTAGCCCAAGGCTGCTTTGCATCAAAATGTCCCGGTAAGAATTGTTTTTGTAACAAACCACATAACCGTCTCTTGCACATATCCAGAGAAACAAGAGAGACGAGCGTAGGAAATCAGACACCTGCCAATGAAATTAAGCAGCAAAGATTAGGAGAGAAAAATGAGTCATCGCTCGGCGCAGTGCTTATGGCTGAAGCCAGCAACACTGAAGGGATACAAACAACTCAATCAAGAAGCGTTTTACTGAGTACAGTACGGTGTTACATAAGAGATAGGAATTCTAACTGGCTGAAAGTTCGGTGTTTATTAGACTCGGGGTCACAGGTCTCGTTGATCACTCAAAATTGTTTAGATAGATTGCAGCTGAAATGCGAAAAAGTAAATGTAGAAATTTCGTGTTTGGATGAATCAACCAGGACCATAAGGCGCTGTGTCAAAACGTGTATTGTAAATAAAGATAGGAGTTACGAAAGACAATTAACCATGCTTGTAGTAAATAAAATAATTGATTATACGCCTTCAAAATTAACTAAGGTGGATATAAATATTCCTGAGAGGATTAATTTAGCAGATGAAACATTTTATGTTCCGAGTAGGATTGATATTTTGTTATCCGCGGAGATTTTTTATGAGCTCATGCTATCTGGACAAATATATTTGCAGGGATCTCAGTCGGTTTTACAAAATACGGTATTTGGATATGTGGCGAGCGGAATTTTAGATGAATCGAGGGGTGCAAAATTTCACTGTGGGTTAATTGTAGAGGAGGATTTAAGTAAAACTTTAGAGAGATTCTGGGAAGTAGAAAATGTAGAATTCGTATCTAAAAAGAATAGCGAGGCATCATTGTGTGAGGAACATTATGCGCGAACTCATAAGAGAGATGAAACAGGAAAATATACGGTTTCCATGCCATTTAAAGAGCATGGTCATGTTTAGGGAACTCGAGAGACATTGCTCTTAAGCGACTTGAATCGCTGTGGACCCGATTGTCTAGAGACCAGGAGTACCTAATTGTATCGCGAATTCCTAAAAGAATACAAGGACTTGGGACACATGACCGAAATTAAAGAAACTGTGGAACCTGAGGTGACATATTATATGCCTCACCATGGCATATATAGACCCCAGAAAAGTACAACTAAACTGAGAACAGTATTTAACGCGTCTACCTTAACATCTAGTGGAAAATCACTAAATTCCATCCAATATAATGGTGGAGTCATACAAGACGACTTATTTAGTTTGTTAGTGCGATTTCGAAAACATATCTTTGCTTTTACAGCAGATATTCGCCAAATATACCGAATGATTAATATAGACGAAAGTCAAAGACATCTCCAAAGAATTTTGTGGAAAGAAGATGTCAATGAGCCCGTTAAAGTGTATCAGCTCAATACCGTAACTTACGGAACAGTTTCGGCACCCTATTTGGCAATGCGAACTTTAAAACAAATTTCCATAGACGAGGGAAAGAATTTTCCTATTGCGGCACAAGTACTGTGTAATGATCTCTACATGGATGACATTTTAAGTGGAGGAAACACATTAGAGGCAGCTAAATTTTTGCAACATCAACTAATTGAGATTCTTAAAACTGCGCACATGACATTACATAAGTGGTGTGGGAGTACATCCGAGCTTATCCCAACCACAGAAAATGAGTATGACTTTTCATGTTCGGACGAAATTAAAACGTTAGGCATTGCCTGGAAACCCAAAACCGATTGTTTTACCTTTAAGATAGAAGTGGAAAAAAATGATCGGCCAACCAAAAGATCAGTCTTATCCATAATCGCCCGACTTTTTGATCCTCTTGGATTACTCGGTCCAGTTATTACAAAAGCAAAAATTTTCATGCAACAATTGTGGATGAAAAAAATTGATTGGAGTGAAAACCTCCCTGAAAAAGAAGCTGGCGAATGGAAAGAATTTGTGAGATCCTTAATGAGTGTAAATAATATCAACATTGAACGATGTATAGTGATAGAAAATGCGGCAGTGATTGAACTCCACGGTTTCGCGGATGCCTCCGAGAAGGCATACGGTGCTGCGATATACGCAAGATCAGTCACTAAAGATGGTGAAGTGAAAGTGAAACTAGTCACAAGTAAATCTCGTGTGTCGCCGATTAAGCAAGTAACAATACCTAGACTAGAGTTGTGCAGTGCAGTGCTTCTTACCAAATTAATGCACAAAGCACAAAATGTATTAAAAATGGACATTAAACGAATCTTCTATTGGACGGACTCTACCATAGTCTTAGCGTGGATGAGAAAGGAATCGAGAGACTTAAAAACGTTTGTCTCCAATCGTGTAGTAATCATCCAAGAGCTCTCCGAGATTGGTCAATGGTATCATGTTCCATCAGAACAAAATCCTGCGGACATAATTTCTAGAGGACTAGATCCAGAGAAAATTCAAGAAAGTGACCTGTGGTGGTTCGGGCCATCCTTTCTTCAAGAGCACGTTGTGAACTTCACTAGTGTTTTCAACGACCAACCGAATAATGAATTATATCAAAAAGAGCTAAGGGATAAAGAGAAGGAATCAGTTTGTTTCCTTTTAAAAGATACTGAAATACTTCCAATCATCTACAACTGTTCGTCCTTCACGAAACTGAAAAGAATCATTGCATGGTGTTTACGGTTTATGCAAAATGCTAGAAACCCATTGCATCCAACTTCTGGCAGATTATCTGCATCTGAATTATCTGCCTCTTTGCTATGTTTAGTGAAAAATGTGCAATCGGTGCATTTTGCAAAGGAAATTCAGTGTATCGAGAAAGGACAACAGCTTCCTAATTCCAGTAACTTATTGAATTTGTTCCCAATTTTAGATGAGAACAATATACTTCGTGTTAGTGGTAGATTGAGACATTCAAATTTACTTATTGGACAAAAACACCCCATTTTGATTCCTAATGACAATCCATTTTGTGAATTAATTATTAATTATTATCATATTTTTTATTTTCACACAGGTACTGAGGCTACTTTAGCTAACATACGCTCCCAATTTTGGATTGTTAAAGGGAGATCAACTGTTAAAAATGTAATTAATAAATGTGTATCCTGCCTTAAGGTAAGTGCTAAAGGTAAACACCAAAGAATGGCAGATTTGCCCAGTGCTAGAGTCAACATAGCAAGAGTATTCACGAAGGTGGGACTGGATTTTTGTGGTCCATTTAACATCAAGTTAAGCCCAGGAAGAGTGAAAAAAGTGTATAAATGTTACATTTGTATTTTTGTGTGTTTTGTAGTTAGAGCTATACATTTAGAAATTGTGAGTAATTTAAGTACGGAAGCATTTATTGGGGCTCTAAAAAGATTTATTTCTCGCAGAGGTAGGCCTAGTGTAATTTTTAGTGATAACGGTACAAATTTTGTAGGGGCTAATAACGAGTTTCGTAAAATTTTAACGAAATTATTTAAAAAGGAAAACTCAGAAAATTTTGAAGATTTCCTGGCTTCCGAGGGCATAAAGTGGCATTTTAATCCCCCTGCCACTCCTCATTTTGGAGGTTTGTGGGAAGCTGGAGTTAAATCATTGAAAGGTCACCTCAAAAAAGTTGTGGGAAATACAATTCTTACGCACGACGAATTTTTTACACTAGTTACCCAAGTGGAGGCTGTTTTGAACTCCCGACCTCTTTGCCCCCTCTCTGAAGATCCCAACGATGACTTGGCTCTAACTCCAGCCCATTTTTTAACAGGCTCTTCGTTAACATCCCTACCTGAACCAGAGTTTAAGGAGATTTCAATGAATAGGCTCAGTAGGCGGGAATTAGTACAAAAGTTAACTCAAACATTTTGGACTAAATGGTCTACCGACTATTTAAATCGTCTTCAAGCGCGACCAGAATGGTATAAAGGAGAAAAGAAATTTAACGTAAATGATGTAGTTTTGGTCAAGAGTGAAGATAATTCTAAACTATTGAACTGGAATCTCGCCAAAATAATTGAAATTCACCCAGGAGAGGATAATATAACTAGAGTGGTGACATTAAAAACGAGTAAAGGTGTCTACATAAAAGACCTGTAAACAAAATTGTTAAATTACCCTTTGAATCTAACTGAATTATGATTTGTGTCTATATGTTTATATTGCAATTTATTTGTGTTAATTTGTAGTCTAGTGTATTTTTTCATTAGAAAAACTTGAGTAATTTTTATTTAATGTTCCTTTATGGTGTATAGTGTTCGCCATCATTACAAGTGTCATCAGATTTGGTAAATTGATGAGTGTATTGAAAATTTTAGGAAAATTTATCAAGGCGGGCGGTATGTTGAGAGACGCCTGGCCACTGTGTAAAGAGGGCGCTGTTGTAACCAGCGCAGGTGTAGCGATGAAAACTTTGTATCAGAGCTGTGAGAGAGTGTGTGTGCGAAGGAGTGAGCGAGCATGCCTCACGGAGAAAATAAATGTATACAGTCCATTTGAGTTATTTTTTTGAGTATAAAAAGAGCACACATAAAACCATGAGCTATCGATAGGGCCAAAACAGCCAGATTTGCGAGATCTATGCTCAAATCAAGGAACATAATGAAATCTTTTAATTCAAAATCACTTTACACTAAAATAGTTTTTTTTTTCACGCGATAATTATATCATACATTTATTATGTATTAGTAATTTAAAGGTTGTTTTTTATCAAATACTTGCATTGGTTTTCAGTTTATTTTTTGCCTTTAGCATACCAACTTAATCAAATATGCAAAAATCAAAACAGTTTTATTATTTGGAGTACCTACAAAAAATACTCCTACCAACTCAGATACTTTTTATACGTTCCGGAAAGGTTTATACTTAATTACCTGTGAGCACTCTTCCAAATTTATAAAAAAAAAATATTTATTTTACAATTTTTAATGCATTTTTGTGAAATTGTCAATTTTTAACTATTTTTCGTTCGGCTTGCGGAACAAGAAGATATGAATGGAATTAAATAAAAATATATGTACAAACTAATGTACACAAGTCACAATTTTAGTACCCTGCGCCAAAAGAAATTTCGAATGTTATTATTTTTTTTTAATTTCGTAAAATTTCAATTGTAAACTATATTTCAGGCACTTGGAGCTCCTCAAGATATAGATGGATTTCAATAAAAATTTACACGCAAACTAAAATATCCATACGCAACTTTTCCGCTCCAGGCCAAAATTAATTTCGAAAAAAATTTATTTTCCTATTCTTTTCGATCCACCCTAGTACTTACTCTTCATATTATTGCCAAAACTGATTGAAATTTAAACAGTAATCTTTCGAATGTGGCTTTGTTTATTTTAGAAAATTAACAAAACACTCTTTGCTAATTTTTTTTTTAGAAAATTAGCCAAGAGTTTTGACCCAGAAAAAATTACTGTTTGTTGGAGTTCGTCATATCAAGAAATGGTTTGAATACTAAAATTAAAAAAAAAAAAAAAAAAAAAAAAAAGTAAAGCCAAGGCCCAGAGTACCGCATACAAAACTGCAATAAAAAAGCGATTCCTTGTAAAATGTTAGGTTATTATTTTTTAAACCATTTTCCCCAAATAACAGTCACTAACATTATCACATATATATATATATATTTCAGACATTAAAAAAAAAAATCAGGCTTGTTTTTCGTTTTTTTTATCCCATTTTATCCTAGTAAAGGTTAAAGCAAATAAGTATTGTTTTGAACTATTTTTGCCACCCATTTTTTCTTCAAAATACTGCTTTTGAGAAAAAGTGGTTTTTCTTTTTTCTCATTTCTTCTTTCATTTTCTTTCTTATTGTCTTTTTTTTTCTTTTTTTCTCTGTAAAGAGATTAAAAATGCGCCATCAGTGTTTTCTCTTAGATCCATCCTTTCGTAGTAATTCCGCTCTCTACGCTCTTTAGGGCTTTTCACCGGAAGATGGCGCTATTAGTTTTCCTTGGATTTTCGGTGTAGGTGTTGTTTCGCCGCGAAAGAAGGGAAAGGAATAACCCCTTGCTGGTTATCTATTTCCTGCGTTCCAAATAAACCAGGCGAAAAGGGAGACCGCCATTTTCACCCACACACAAAACGGACTTAGGGCAAAGATTCTTCCTCCCTTTCCCCGCTTCTTGCTGTGCTTTCAAGTGAAATAGAAATTTTTTCATGCAGGCGCTTTCATAAGCTACTTATTTATTTTATTATTAGATAGGCCACTTTTCAGTGTTTTGTAACTTACATTTTTGAAACTTAAGAAAAAATTATTTGGCGTGAACCATAATTTATATACACAGTATGTATCGAAACATAATTTGTGTTTCAGAGCCGTACACCGGACATGGACGGGAGAGCTGTACGTGTTTTTAAAGTGTAAAATTCCATGCAGAATTTTTCATTTACGAAAAAGCTGCCTTTATTTTCTTCGTTTATAAGTAAAATAATTTAGGAATTAATTTACATTAGGTATAGTAATATATATATAGTACAATTTAAAAAAAAGGAATAAAAATGGAAACAATAGGCGACACAGACACACACGTGCACGCACACATATATACAGTCGACTCTCAATATCTCTAAGTCGGCTGGACAGGCAAAAAATAATCGATATAACAGAAATCCGAGATATCGAAAATCGCACATAATATCTTATTCAGGGGCATGTTTTTACCGTGTTTAACACACGGTAAAAATATACCCCTGAATATATCATCAAATCAAACTCTATGAAGCAAAATATTTCTACTTTTCTGATGATAAGTGGGTAATTTGATCGTTAGTAATAATGTTAGAAGAATTGTCATGCAGGGGCTTTCATAAGTCATTGGCAAAACGGTACCAAGGTGGACCAGGGGGGTCCGCCACCCCGCCTCTTCCGAAATTTAAAATTTTGTTAACAAAATGATAATGTGAAGTCTTTTGTCAACAATTTGGCCTTTTTCACCGTTTGGTACCCCTCCAAAATGTATTGTTGTGTTCGGCCCCAGAAGAATTAATAGATAATACACAGATTCAAAGCATTAATTGACCAATTTTATTTAGGATTGGGGTACTAGATAATTTTTCACAATTACATTTTTCAGTTTCGATTTCATGTTATACTTATCATTATTTTTATACAAAGCATTAAAGATATCTTTCGGCAAGTTAACAGGGCTTGCAAATTTCTAAGTAACTGTAAATATCGAGATAAGCGGAATGATAGATTAGTATCTTCGAGATAGTGAGAAAAAAATTCTCTTAAATTATACATTAGGTCAATATGGGGCTGTAAAAAAACTTGGAGATTATCGAAAATCGAGATAAAAGAAGTCGAGATATCGAGATTCAATTGTATGTATGAAGTTCACACCCCAAAAAACTAATTTAAACGCATATTTTATGTATAAGTTTCCCCAACACATTATTTAGTTTAAACCTGTTTTGCTAAAATTTAACGATTAAAAAAAATTCACATCTATATAAATAAAATTAGACTTTTGTCTGTACATTTCTTGGAATTCAAAAATTTTGCGATTTCTATCCGTTTCAAGCACCCGAGAATCCGATGCCACCCTCAAAAAAAAGTTTGTCTGTCTGTCATTCTGTCATTCTGTCCGTGACGCTTTTTTTGTTTAAGCATCACGTATAAACGACTGAAGCGATGATATGAAAGTGATTGGTGTCATGATAGGTGGTCACTCAACTTAAAACATAGACGTCGAATTTTTAAAAAATCTTGATTAGATTTTCAGATTTTGCGAAAATCGTTTCAAACTGCGTAAATTTGTGTTCAAGCATCACGCAAAAACGACTGAAGCGAATGATATGAAATTGGGTGTCATGATAGGTGGTCACTCAACTTAAAACATAGGCGTCCAATTTTTAAAAAATTCTGATTGGATTTTGAGATTTTGCGAAAATCCTTTCAAACTGCGTAAATTTGTGTTCAAGCATCACGTAAAAACGACTGAAGCGAATGATATGAAATTGAGTGACATGATAGGTGGTCACTCAACTTAAAATATAGGCGTCGAATTTAAAAAAAATTTTGATTAGATTTTGAAATTTTGCGAAAATCATTTCAAACTGCGTAAATTTGTGGTCGCACATCACGTAATAACGCCAAAGGTGAAAAAATGATATTTGGTGAAATGATAGGTGGTCACTCACCTTAAACTATAAGCATCTAATTAAAAAAATCCATCAGATTTCAAGATTTTGTGAAAATCGTTTAAAACTCAGTGAATCTTTGTTCCCGTATTACGTAATAACGACTAAAGCGAATGATGTGAAATTTGGTCACAGGATAGATGGTTGCTCAACATAAACTATAGGAGTCCAATTTTTTAAACATTTTTATTAGATTTTGAGATTTTGTGAAAATTCTCTCAAAATACGTTTATATTTCTTCAAACATCACGTAATAACGACTAATACGAATGATACGAAATTGAGTGATAGGATAGGTACTTGGTAATCTTAATTTATAGGCGTTGAATTTTAAAAATATTTTGCTTACATTTTGAGATTTTTCGAAAATCGTTTTAAAATGCTGAAAATTTGTTCCGGCATCACTAAATAAAGACTGCAGGGAATGAAACGAATTTGGGTGACATGATACGTTGTCACTCAACTTAAATTCTAGGCTTCAAATTTTTCAAAAATGTTGATTAAATTTTGAGATTTTGCGAAAATTATTTCAATATGCGTAAATATTCGTTCGCGCATCACATAATTACGACTAAAGCGAATGAAATGATATTACTTAGTTACTCTCTAACCTGTAATATTTTAACAATACATGAAAATTATAACTTCGCTTTCTTTACTTTGGCAACATACTACATCCATTCTGTGTACTCCGACAATGCTGACGAAAGTTCTTGATTTTTGGAAATTTTCATTCACTAACCCGTCGAGGACGGGTACTTCAGCTAGTAACCTATAATACAAAGCTTATCCCTTGAAAGAAATAGATATCTCCTGTATGGGCTTTGCTATCTGAATGACATAATTTTGAGAAATTTTGCCCAACAAATATTTAGTGGTGTTTACCTTCTCTAAAGCGATATATAAAGAAATTGTTTTTTGGGAATGCGTGAAGTTGACAGCAACAAACACGAATTAAAATATAAAATTTTGAACAAATTTTGGTTTGTCCCAACAAATTTTGGACAAATTTTTTGAACAAATTTTGGAAAAGTTTTGCCCTGTTTCACCCATCTTTTGCAAGTGTATTATATCTACACACTGCAACATAATTTTGCGCCCAGCAACTGTCTGGAGTTTTTGAAGGTTTTCTCCAGATGTAACCTGAATACGTCAGAAACCCTTAAAAAGTTCGCCGCTCAAGGCATAACCCCCTACGCAGATACCCTCGTGTAAATTTACACTTAAAATACTTTGATTTGTTCATTTCCTGAAAAGCCATTCAAAGATAATTTTCCCCAACTGGTTATGGTTACTAATTTATTATTATTTTTTTAAGCACAAGGGAGCTATTTTGCTCAAGTCCAGATTTTTGTGTACGCGATCTTGTAGACAGGTTTTGTAGACACGAACTTTTCAAATGTGTTTGCCAGATAACGTGAAGGGGATGGGGCCTTAATAAAATGTTGAAAGTCGCACAAGAATTGCAGTGTTTGATAATTGATCACTAACTTTGGTGCCAAGACGCGACAATTTATTATAAAGGGAGAGTATGGTTAGAAAATGCCTGAGAAGATTGTACCGTAGTTTTAGTAGGCGATTTTAATATAGATTTCAATTCCGAAGAAATTTTTTATGGAATAGAGACAACAAATACAGTGCACTCACAGATTATGATACACCTGCTTGCTTACAAAACTGTAGTATTTTTTCCACCAAATTCATAAAATTTTAAACAAGTGTCATACCTTTTATTTAGAGTATTCATTTACTTTCCAATCACATAATAACTTAACAAAAGTCATGTTAACAATACCTTGACCTAAAAATCTATAATATGCTTATTTATTGATCCTGTCGTAATAATCTACTGTGTTTTGCATTTTATACTCAAGTTAAAATACTTTGAAAGGCATTAAAAACTGTTTGTAATGTTATGTTCTACGAGCTTCTGCACATAAGGGAGCAGACGTCATCTGCTGCGGAGTGTGTGGGTGTTCGAACGAATTTGCGAATATCGAATTTATCGAATGTCGAAACGAATGCTTAATTTTTAGCGTTACAAATTACATTAAATTAAAACTTTTGAATATTTGTGACGAATGAAGTAATCAGAAATTTTTCTCTTGAGAGATAATTTTAGTAAATATTATGATAACATAAAAGGAAGTTTTGGGGACCCTTAAAAATCGGGGGCCCAGGGCACGTGCCCCGAATGCCCCGCCGTAAATCAGTCCCTGACTCTTCTGGTTCGATTGCAGGCAGGTTCCATTTCTTTCTGATTTTCCAAAACCATTGTATATTATTCATCTAAAAATAAGGATTATCGAGAACCTCCTGTGACGTTGGGATTACATGGAAAATATTATGTTAGATGTACCTTCAAAACGCTTATTGATATATAAATAAAGATTGATGTCTCTAAGATACGGCTCTTGACTGTTTTTCTCTAACAGGTTCCGCGTATTTTTACACGATGAATTCGGGGATTGGCGAAAGTAGGTCGAAAAGGTAGGTTTTACAGTGGTACTTCTTTTCGGGGCGTGCACGTCACTTCCTTTACTGAGCGCTACTTCCGTCAGAAAAAAAATCTGACTTTCCCTAGACGCCACTAAAGAAGTTTTACTTAAAAAAAAAAAAAAAAAAAAAAACGGTTTTAGATCTGCCATTGCATCTCACGTACAACAGCAACCTCCGTTCAGAAGAAAATCGTAGATTTCATAAAATATTTTCGATTCTTCGGGTTGGTTTTATTCACTAAAGGCTGATATTTCCTTAAAGATGTAAGTCATTTTTTTTCAGAATTAAAAAAATTCATTTGAAAAAAAAATTCTCTGGTTGATTTCCGTGAATTGCAATCAACTTATTACAACTTTCTTATCACAGTAGTCAATGAAATTTTCTTATATGTAAGTATTGTACGTGGCTTTATTTCGAAATAACAGCTGAATGTGCATAATTATAACTTTCTATCGTTTAATTCAAATTAGCTTAATTTCATTCCAACGAAATTTCCGTTATAACGAAGTGTTACGGTATCGAGAGGCTCTTTGTAAACATGCTCTATTAGCTTCAGTAGTTTTGGCTAGGAAATATACTCACACACGAAATACGACGCTACCTTACGCTCCCTCCAATAAATAATACGTCTTATAAAGTAAATTAAAATATCGCGGTTTTTAAACTTGTCTTACGTAGTCTGTGAGAGGAATGATTTGAACGAGACCGGGTCCAAAGTGTGTGTCTCGAGATTCGAAATTGAACCAACTTTCCCTTGCGTTTAAAAGTTCTTACATCTGTTCTTTTTGGAAATCGTGCAACTTTTGAACAGCTTTTTAAAAAATCGAATTGAGCTAGGGACTACAAAAATTTAGATTTTTTCTTTAGAAGTTGTACTGCGAACTATTACGAACAATAAACCAATAAGAGTTAAAAAATTTCAGGAAAAAATTGTTAAAATACTTAATTTTGCAATATTTCCCCAAATGCATAACACTTCGTCCGATTTTAGGATGCCATTTTTGTGCTCATAATTTTTTTTTCTCAACATTGCATAAGACATATGGATTGGCTGCTAAGATTAGCTTACTATTACGGAAGAAACTACTGTTAGTGAAGGAGATAATTAGTTTTTTCGAGTACATCATTGGTTTGTTTTTAAAACAGTTCAAAACTCTCGTGCTAATTTTCATTTTTCAAAAGAATCACTCTCAGGAATTTTTAAAAGAAACAACTTTACACCTTAAAGGTATTCCATCTGAAAAGAGATCCCTGCCACAGAACTTTTGAACAACTTTAATTGTAAATCAATTATGTTAAACACTTGAAAAAATTAACAATGTTTCTCCACCCAATGCACTATAGACTAACACTAACATTTAAGCTGCATGTCTCATGCAACTTTCAGATAAAAATTCATCGGCACAAAAAACAGCATTCAAAAATAGACCAAGCAGTTAAACTGGTTAGGGAAGTATTGCAAAATTCCGTATGTTTAGCATTTTGTCAACCGAGTGTTTCGAATCGCCTGTAGGTTTATTGTTTGTAACAGCTCACAGTGCAGTTTGTAAAGAGGCATTCTAAATTTTTTCTAAGTCTCTAGCGCAATTAAATACTTAGAGAGTTGTTCAAAAGTTGCATGATTTCCTAAAAGAACAGATTTAAAAGTCCTTAAGTTTTTCTCTTTTATTGCAATCAACGGTCGCGGATTTAGCCTTCACTCCCTCATCATTTCATAGCGTAGCGGAGCAAAACCGCTGCTTGCCGGCAGACAGACTGTTCTAACGGGAAAAGTAGTTTTACAGACATACATTCCCTCCAATCAGGTGCCATCATCGGAAACAGATCGAATTAGTCGATTTATTAAGAGCATTCGCGATAATCGATTTGGAGAGCTCAACAGAAGGCATTCGAAATCTCGAATAGTGAAATGGCGATTACTATTCGAATAGTGAAAATTGCCACTATTATTCCAATAGAAATCGCGAATACTGTTCGAATAGTAAAAACACGGATACTATTCGAATAGTATAGCGGAGATCTTCGATTTTGCTGATACCGTGCAGAATTCTTCCAGGATAAAATTCAAAATTCTTGATCCTTCATCACGATATCGAATTTGAGATGGTAACGAAGTAGTTGTTGATGCAAGCTTGGGTCTTTATTCCATCGGTGTGTCGCGTTAAAAATCTATCGGTGTGAAACCCAACCATTTTGAAGTTTTTCTGTTCTCTTAGAAGATGAATACGGGATGTGTGAAGCTGCGCCATTTTACGAAGCGCATTTGAAAACAGGGGACATTTAATGAAAGACAAATTGAAACTTTGTTCAATGTGACAGTAATTGAAACTACAGTGATTTTTAGTGCCTGTTAAAATATTACGTACTAATATGTGAACTGTTCAACAAATCTTCATTCTGCAGTCTACAAGATTTTGCGTACGGACAATGATCTTGTGCCAAGTACTCGGTAAATATGTTGACTAAACTTTATGTTCTTTAGGAGCTGTAGTTGAAATTTTGAATGTCATCCTAATTTTTTATGTATGAAATTATAGGTTTGTGGTAAGTATAATGTGAAAAATAAATTTTACTCTCTAAATTTGCTAATTTTCTTGAAAATACAGCATCTATAGTTGTACCGAAACGCGTTGTTGATTGAAATCGAGAAGTATTCATAGTTAAATCAAATGTTTCTTTTAAAAAATCAACTAACGCCTGAGAATCTTGAGAGTGAAAATTTAACATTAAAATCTCGGAAGTGTCCATGTTGCAGTATTATTCTTTAACTGTTTTCTTATACCACTGTTCCGTCTGGAGGTTGGGTTTGAATGGGGGGGGGGGATGTCCATAGTCTAGTATTATACTTTAACTGTGTTCTTTAACGGATGTTTTCCTCTGTTTGTTGGGTTCGAATGCAGGTAGTGTAATTTTTTTGTTTTTTCTATCACAGTGTTCTTAAGCGTTGATTTCGTTTGCTGGTAGGTTTTGAATTATTATTCTGTATCCGTGTTTTTAAACTGCAGCTTCTGTCTATTGCTTGGGATTGATTGCAGCCAGGGTCCGACTCTTTGTGCTCCAAAGGGCTCCTTTGTGCGCCAGGGTGCGACTCTTGTGCTGTTTTCCAAAACCATGTACATTATTCATCTAAAAATAAGGATTATCGAGAACCACCTGTGTGGTTGGGATTATATGTAAAATATTGTGTTGGGTGTACCTTCACAACGCTTATTGATATATAAAATAAAGATTGATGTCTCAAAGGTACGGCACTTGACTGTTTTTCTCGCCGTTTCTTTTCCTAAGAGGTTCTGTGTACTTTTGCAGGATGAAGTCCGCGAAAGCAGCAGAGCGGTCGAAAAGGTAGGTTTTTCTGTGGTTCTTCTTTTTCAGGGTCAGCGTGGAGTATGTGACATATACGTCATTTCCTTTACCGAGCGTTACTTTCGTCAGAAAAAAAATCTGAGTTACTCCCTAGTTGCGCCTAAAGAAGTTTTACTTCAATAATTTTAACGTGTTTTTCAAGCTCAACAGAAGCTAAGGGCAACGACTAGTGTGTCCTACACTAGTATGTTAATGCAAATATTTAAATCTGAGTTTTTCCCCTCCTATAATTTTATAATTCTGCTACAACACTCGTGAGCAACATTTCAAAAATCTAACTCTGGAAATAGTTATCTTTCCTAAGGTAAACTAAAAGGTAACTAGTGTATCTGCTCCGAGCAGAGGAGTCGCAATTCAAGGGGCTATGGGCGCCCATAAGAATGCTTGTAGAGATCTGCCAAGTCGTTTGTAAGGGGAGGAGAATCGGTGGTCTTGCACCGAAAACCTGGATAAATCACTCCTGGTTAAATCCACGTTGCAACAATACATAAATAATTGCGGTTTTCTGAGAGCTTGCGGGGGGGCCCATTTTCGCCCTTAGGTATGGGCGCCCACTCAAAGAGCTGCATAAAATAGGCTTGCCTTATGTGACCCTTTTCATACTCATTTAAGCGTAATAAATTTACACATACATACAATGTCGTCTTAGCGCATACGCGAACCCGGCTGTCGCCAAGGGCATCAACCCAAAAGGGGCTTCAGCTCGAAAAAAAGCTCTTCCTAAAATTATTATTTGGAAAAAAAATCTTAAAATCTTGTCTGACGTCTAATGTCAAACTTAAGAAAACGTCTTCAAGCTTATGAAATAACTTTACAAAATTTGGGTTTTTTGAAGGGATTCACGACTTGGAAGAGGAAGAGATAACACAGCATTGCGAAAATTTGACTTCTTATTATAAAAACGGCATCAATAAAGATGACCTTATATTTGACAGCAGTGCATCTCAAACATTACAAAATGGAAGAATGAACAACTCTGCGAGAAATGTATCGATATAAACTACCGAAAATCAGCAGAAGGAGCAGAAAATAATAGGGTACTGTTCATGATTCTGAAGAGGAGGCCAGTAGTTATGATTCGAAGAGGACAACTTTCAGCATTTCACTTTTGTATTATCATTTGCATACTAGTACATGACTTTTTCTTTCCGCCTTTCCCAATGTTGAAATCGCCATGCGGATTTTTACTTCCTTGTACGGAGTATAAGAAAGTAATGTGATCCCGAAAAAGTTCGGGGGCCAAATTTCGACGAAAAAACCGATTTTGACTACCTCTAAATTTAAATAAATTTTTTTTTCGATTTTCGATGCATCTCATCGTAAGTTGGCATGAACGATCATATAAACATGTCTGCAATTCATTTTGACCAGCGGCGAGTCTATTTTGGCCAGTTTTTCCATGCCGTCTGTACGTACGTACGTATGTATGTAACTCGCATATCTCAAAAACTATTGGTCGTAGAATGTTGAAATTTTATGTTTAGGGTTGTTCTAACATCTAGTTGTGCACCTCCCCTTTTGGTCTCAATCGAATGGATAGTTTATGTACAGGACCGCCCAAAATTATTCGAAATACATTACGCTCTATGGGCCGAAATTCATTAAAACATGCACAATACTCGCATATCTCAAAAACTATTATTTTCATTCGATTAAAGCAGAAAAAACTATCGAAGCTGAGTACCAAATAATTATGGACCTTGAAATTCGACATTGGAGAGGTTTTTAAAAAAGAATTGTATCAATAATTACACTGCTGCCTCACAATGCTTAGCTTTTCGTGGAACAACTGAACATTTGTTTCAGTCTAATAACGGAAACTTCTTAAAAGTTGGTAGAACTGCTTTCCGAATTTCGTTTGTTTGTTTGTTTGTGTGTAATTATGGAAACGCTACACTAGGGTGATCTGCCAAGGGGGTGCCTTCGTAGGAGGACTTTCTAAGGGGTTCTAATTCACGTTACATCTGGAGAAAAACCTTCCAAAACTCCAGACCGTTAGATCGACAGCCTCGCGATGGGACCCGAACCCGGGACACTTGCTTTCCGAATTTCATCCAGTTATGGAAGAACATATTAGAAGAGTTCAACGCGAATCTAATAAATGTCTGTCATTATTAAAGTAATAACATTCAAGATGAGTTGATAAATTTAATGGGATTAGCTATTTTAAACAAGGTTGTCGAAATTACGAAAACAGCTAAATATTTTTCGCTAATTGCGATTGTACTCCAAACGTAAGCCATATTGAACAACTATTATTAACAACTAGCTGAAGTATCCGTCCTTGACGGGTTAGTGAATGCAAATTCCAAAAAAGCAAAAACTTTCGTCAGCATTGTAGGAGTACACAGAATAGATGGAGTATGTTGCCAAAGTAAAGAAAGCGAAGTTATAATTTTTATGTATTGTTAAAATATTACAGGTTAGAGAGTAACTAAGTAATATCATTTCATTCGCTTTAGTCGTATTATGTGATGCGCGAACGAATATCTACGCATATTGAAATAACTTTCGAAAAATCTCAAAATCTAATCAACATCTTTGAAAAATTGGAAGCCTAGAATTTAAGTTGAATGACAACCTATCATGTCACCCAATTTCGTTTCATTCCCTGCAGTCTTTATTTCGTGATGCTGGAACAAAATTTCAGCATTTTAAAACGATTTTCGCAAAATCTCTAAATATGATCGATTTTTTTTAATTAGATGCTTATAGTTTAAGGTGAGTGACCACCTATCATTTCACCAAATATCATTTTTTCACCTTTGCAGTTATTACGTGATGTGCGAGCACAAATTTACGCAGTTTGAAACGATTTTCGCAAAATCTGAAAATCTAATGAAAATTTTTAAAAATTCGACGCCTATGTTTTAAGTTGAGTGACCACCTATCATGACACCCAATTTCATATCATTCGCTTCAGTCGTTTTTACGTGATGCTCGAACACAAATTTACGCAGTTTGACAGGATTTTCTCAAAATCCAATCAAGATTTTTTAAAAATTGGACGCCTATGTTTTAAGTTGAGTGACCACCTATGATGACACCCAATTTCGTATCATTCGCTTCAGTCGTTTTTATGTGATGCTTGAACACAAATTTACGCAGTTTGGAACGATTTTCGCAAAATCTCAAAATCCAATCAAGATTTTTTAAAAATTGGACGCCTATGTGTTAAGTTGAGTGACCACCTATCATGACACCCAATTTCGTATCATTCGCTTCAGTCGATTTTATGTGATGCTTGAATACAAATTTACGCAGTTTGAAATGATTTTCGCAAAATCTGAAAATCTAATGAAGATTTTTTAAAAATTGGACGCCTATGTTTTAAGCTGAGTGACCACCTATCATGACACCCAATTTCATATCATTCACTTCAGTCGTTTTTACGTGATGCTCGAACACAAATTTACGCAGTTTGAAACGATTTTCGCAAAATCTCAAAATCCAATCAAGATTTTTTAAAAATTGGACGCCTATGTTTTAAGTTGAGTAACTACCTATGATGACACCCAATTGCGTATCATTCGCTTCAGTCGTTTTTATGTGATGCTCGAACACAAATTTATGCAGTTTGAAACGATTTTCGCAAAATCTGAAAATCTAATGAAGATTTTTTAAAAATTGGACGCCTATGTTTTAAGCTGAGTGACCACCTATCATGACACCTAATTTCATATCATTCACTTCAGTCGTTTTTACGTGATGCTCGAACACAAATTTACGCAGTTTGAAACGATTTTCGCAAAATCTCAAAATCCAATCAAGATTTTTTTAAAATTGGACGCCTATGTTTTAAGTTGAGTGACCACCCATCATGACACCCAATTTCGTATCATTCGCTTCAGTCGTTTTTAGGTGATGCTTGAACACAAATTTACGCAGTTTGAAAGGATTTTCGCAAAATCTCAAAATCCAATCAAGATTTTTTTTAAATTCGACGCCTATGTTTTAAGTTGAGTGACCACCTATCATGACACCCAATTTCATATCATTCGCTTCAGCCGTTTTTACGTGATGCTTAAACAGAAAAAGCGTCACGGACAGAATGACAGAATGACAGAACGACAGAACGACAGAATGACAGACAGACAAACTTTTTTTTGAGGGTCGCATCGGATTCCCGGGTGCTTGAAACGGATAGAAATCGCAAAGTTTTTGAATTCCAAGAAATGTACACACAAAAGTCTAATTTTATTTATATAGATAAGAGTCGCATCTTTTGACTCCAAACAAATAAATATGAAAGAATTTTTCATTGGTTTTTTAGAAGCTAGTGATTCCACCGGAGAGGGTTTGACAGAGCTTATTCTGACACATTTCGAGAAATTAGGTTTTGAGTTAAAATGGCTTAGAGGACAAAGATACGATAATGGTTCTAATATGAAAGGAGTAAAAAAGGGTGTTCAAAACATAATAACTGAAAAATATAGAAGGGCGTTTTAGGTGCCCTGTGCATGTCATTCTTTAAACCTTGTTGTGAATGATGCAGCATCTTCTTCTACAGAAACAGCAACTTTTTTCCCTGAAGTGCAAGAACTTTACACTTTTTTCTCTAGTTCTACGAAACGTTGGGAAGTGCTTAAAAACAATGTTTCCCAAATAACTCTAAAGCCATTGAGTGCTACAAGAGGGTCAAGCAGAATTGATGCGTTAAATCCACTACGATTTCAACTTTGCGAAATCTATGTTGCATTAATTGAAATAATAGAAGATGTCAACAGGGATGCAGAAACGAAAGTTAGAGCTATAGGGTTAGCAAAAAATATTTAAAATTACAAGTTATATGTGGTGTAATTCTTTGGCATGACATTTTAGTTGAAATAAACTCAGTTTCAAAGCAATTGCAATCTGTAACGGTCAATTTATCAGATTGTGTAAGGAGGTAATCCGAAACTGTAGCAAAGGTAAAAAATTACAGAAAAACGGGATATGATCAGGTCAAAATTGCTGCAAATGAAATTGCAGAAAATCTTGAAATCAGCATAGAATTCCCAACAGAAACTGTAGTTAGAGCCAAAAGAAAAAAACTTCAATTTGAGAAAAAAGCTGTCTACGAGCCTTTAACAGAGGAGAATAAATTTAAAATTAAATAAATTTAAACTTTTAAAACTATATTCTGGACATTGCATATAATTCTCTAAATGAACGATTCAAGCTTCTGGAAACCCAAAACAAAAATTTTAAGTTTTTATATGATACTAGCTGAATTACCCGTCGTTGACGGGTTAGTATTGAATGCAAATTTCCAAAAAGCAAGAACTTTCGTCAGCATTGTAGGAGTACACAGAATGGATGTAGTCTATTGCCAAAGAAAGCGAAGTTATAATTTTTATGCATTGTTAAAATATTACAGGTTAGAGAGTAACTAAGTAATATCATTTCATTCGCTTTAGTCGTAACTATGTGATGCGCGAACGAATATTTACGCATATTTAAATAATTTTCGAAAAATCTCAAAATCTAAACTATATTTTTGAAAAATTGGAAGCCTAGAATTTAAGTTGAGTGATAACCTATCATCTCACCAAATTTCGTTTCATTCCCTGTAGTCTTTATTTCGTGATTGGAACACAATTTCAGCATTTTAAAACGATTTTTACAAAATCTCAAAATTTAATCAAAATATTTTTTAAATTCTCTCTCTCTCTCTCTCTCTCTCTCTCTCTCTCTTTACGCCTATAAATTAAGATTAGCAACTACCTATCATATCACCAAATTTCGTATCATTCGTATTAGTCGTTATTACGTGATGCTCGAAGAAATATAAACGTATTTTGAGAGAATTTTCACAATATCTCAAAATCTAATGAAAATGTTTAAAAAATTGGACACCTATAGTTTATGTTGAGCAACCATCTATCATGTGACCAAATTTCATATCATTCGCTTTAGTCGTTATTACGTAATGCGTGAATAAAGATTAACCCAGTTTTAAACGATTTTCGCAAAATCTCGAAATCTGATCGATTTTTTAAAATTAGATGCTTATAGTTTAAGTTCAGTGACCACCTATCATTTCACCAAATATCATTTTTTCATCTTTTCAGTTATTACGTGATGTGCGAACATAAATTTACGCAGTTTGAAACGATTTTCGCAAAATCTCAAAATCTAATCAAGATTTTTTTTTATTTCGACACTTATGTTTTAAGTTGAATGACCTCCTATCATGATGCCAAATTTCGTTGCATTCGCTTCAGTCGTTGTACGTGACGTGTGAACACAAATTTACGCAGTTTGAAACGATTTTCGAAAATCTCAAAATTTAATCAATATTTTTTAAAAATTCAGCGCCTATGTTTTAAGTTGAATTACCACCTATCATGATACCAAATTTCATTTGAATCGCTTCAGTCTTTTTTACGTGGTGCTCGAACATGAATTTACGCAGTTTAAAACGATTTTCGAAAAATCTCAAAATTTAATCAATATTTTTTAAAAATTCAGCGCCTATGTTTTAAGTTGAATTACCACCTATCATGATACCAAATTTCATTTGAATCGCTTCAGTCTTTTTTACGTGGTGCTCGAACATGAATTTACGCAGTTTAAAACGATTTTCGCAAAATCTCAAAATCCAATCAAGATTTTTTAAAAATTGGACGCCTATGTTTTAAGTTGAGTGACCACCCATCATGACACCCAATTTCGTATCATTCGCTTCAGTCGTTTTTAGGTGATGCTTGAACACAAATTTACGCAGTTTGAAAGGATTTTCGCAAAATCTCAAAATCCAATCAAGATTTTTTTTAAATTCGACGCCTATGTTTTAAGTTGAGTGACCACCTATCATGACACCCAATTTCATATTATTCGCTTCAGCCGTTTTTACGTGATGCTTAAACAGAAAAAGCGTCACGGACAGAATGACAGAATGACAGAACGACAGAACGACAGAATGACAGACAGACAAACTTTTTTTTGAGGGTCGCATCGGATTCCCGGGTGCTTGAAACGGATAGAAATCGCAAAGTTTTTGAATTCCAAGAAATGTACACACAAAAGTCTAATTTTATTTATATAGATAAGAGTCGCATCTTTTGACTCCAAACAAATAAATATGAAAGAATTTTTCATTGGTTTTTTAGAAGCTAGTGATTCCACCGGAGAGGGTTTGACAGAGCTTATTCTGACACATTTCGAGAAATTAGGTTTTGAGTTAAAATGGCTTAGAGGACAAAGATACGATAATGGTTCTAATATGAAAGGAGTAAAAAAGGGTGTTCAAAACATAATAACTGAAAAATATAGAAGGGCGTTTTAGGTGCCCTGTGCATGTCATTCTTTAAACCTTGTTGTGAATGATGCAGCATCTTCTTCTACAGAAACAGCAACTTTTTTCCCTGAAGTGCAAGAACTTTACACTTTTTTCTCTAGTTCTACGAAACGTTGGGAAGTGCTTAAAAACAATGTTTCCCAAATAACTCTAAAGCCATTGAGTGCTACAAGAGGGTCAAGCAGAATTGATGCGTTAAATCCACTACGATTTCAACTTTGCGAAATCTATGTTGCATTAATTGAAATAATAGAAGATGTCAACAGGGATGCAGAAACGAAAGTTAGAGCTATAGGGTTAGCAAAAAATATTTAAAATTACAAGTTATATGTGGTGTAATTCTTTGGCATGACATTTTAGTTGAAATAAACTCAGTTTCAAAGCAATTGCAATCTGTAACGGTCAATTTATCAGATTGTGTAAGGAGGTAATCCGAAACTGTAGCAAAGGTAAAAAATTACAGAAAAACGGGATATGATCAGGTCAAAATTGCTGCAAATGAAATTGCAGAAAATCTTGAAATCAGCATAGAATTCCCAACAGAAACTGTAGTTAGAGCCAAAAGAAAAAAACTTCAATTTGAGAAAAAAGCTGTCTACGAGCCTTTAACAGAGGAGAATAAATTTAAAATTAAATAAATTTAAACTTTTAAAACTATATTCTGGACATTGCATATAATTCTCTAAATGAACGATTCAAGCTTCTGGAAACCCAAAACAAAAATTTTAAGTTTTTATATGATACTAGCTGAATTACCCGTCGTTGACGGGTTAGTATTGAATGCAAATTTCCAAAAAGCAAGAACTTTCGTCAGCATTGTAGGAGTACACAGAATGGATGTAGTCTATTGCCAAAGAAAGCGAAGTTATAATTTTTATGCATTGTTAAAATATTACAGGTTAGAGAGTAACTAAGTAATATCATTTCATTCGCTTTAGTCGTAACTATGTGATGCGCGAACGAATATTTACGCATATTTAAATAATTTTCGAAAAATCTCAAAATCTAAACTATATTTTTGAAAAATTGGAAGCCTAGAATTTAAGTTGAGTGATAACCTATCATCTCACCAAATTTCGTTTCATTCCCTGTAGTCTTTATTTCGTGATTGGAACACAATTTCAGCATTTTAAAACGATTTTTACAAAATCTCAAAATTTAATCAAAATATTTTTTAAATTCTCTCTCTCTCTCTCTCTCTCTCAACGCCTATAAATTAAGATTAGCAACTACCTATCATATCACCAAATTTCGTATCATTCGTATTAGTCGTTATTACGTGATGCTCGAAGAAATATAAACGTATTTTGAGAGAATTTTCACAATATCTCAAAATCTAATGAAAATGTTTAAAAAATTGGACACCTATAGTTTATGTTGAGCAACCATCTATCATGTGACCAAATTTCATATCATTCGCTTTAGTCGTTATTACGTAATGCGTGAATAAAGATTAACCCAGTTTTAAACGATTTTCGCAAAATCTCGATAATCTGATCGGAATTACCCGTCGTTGACGGGTTAGTATTGAATGCAAATTTCCAAAAAGCAAGAACTTTCGTCAGCATTGTAGGAGTACACAGAATGGATGTAGTCTATTGCCAAAGAAAGCGAAGTTATAATTTTTATGCATTGTTAAAATATTACAGGTTAGAGAGTAACTAAGTAATATCATTTCATTCGCTTTAGTCGTAACTATGTGATGCGCGAACGAATATTTACGCATATTTAAATAATTTTCGAAAAATCTCAAAATCTAAACTATATTTTTGAAAAATTGGAAGCCTAGAATTTAAGTTGAGTGATAACCTATCATCTCACCAAATTTCGTTTCATTCCCTGTAGTCTTTATTTCGTGATTGGAACACAATTTCAGCATTTTAAAACGATTTTTACAAAATCTCAAAATTTAATCAAAATATTTTTTAAATTCTCTCTCTCTCTCTCTCTCTCTCTCTCTCTCAACGCCTATAAATTAAGATTAGCAACTACCTATCATATCACCAAATTTCGTATCATTCGTATTAGTCGTTATTACGTGATGCTCGAAGAAATATAAACGTATTTTGAGAGAATTTTCACAATATCTCAAAATCTAATGAAAATGTTTAAAAAATTGGACACCTATAGTTTATGTTGAGCAACCATCTATCATGTGACCAAATTTCATATCATTCGCTTTAGTCGTTATTACGTAATGCGTGAATAAAGATTAACCCAGTTTTAAACGATTTTCGCAAAATCTCGAAATCTGATCGATTTTTTAAAATTAGATGCTTATAGTTTAAGTTCAGTGACCACCTATCATTTCACCAAATATCATTTTTTCATCTTTTCAGTTATTACGTGATGTGCGAACATAAATTTACGCAGTTTGAAACGATTTTCGCAAAATCTCAAAATCTAATCAAGATTTTTTTTTATTTCGACACTTATGTTTTAAGTTGAATGACCTCCTATCATGATGCCAAATTTCGTTGCATTCGCTTCAGTCGTTGTACGTGACGTGTGAACACAAATTTACGCAGTTTGAAACGATTTTCGAAAATCTCAAAATTTAATCAATATTTTTTAAAAATTCAGCGCCTATGTTTTAAGTTGAATTACCACCTATCATGATACCAAATTTCATTTGAATCGCTTCAGTCTTTTTTACGTGGTGCTCGAACATGAATTTACGCAGTTTAAAACGATTTTCGAAAAATCTCAAAATTTAATCAATATTTTTTAAAAATTCAGCGCCTATGTTTTAAGTTGAATTACCACCTATCATGATACCAAATTTCATTTGAATCGCTTCAGTCTTTTTTACGTGGTGCTCGAACATGAATTTACGCAGTTTAAAACGATTTTCGCAAAATCTCAAAATCCAATCAAGATTTTTTAAAAATTGGACGCCTATGTTTTAAGTTGAGTGACCACCCATCATGACACCCAATTTCGTATCATTCGCTTCAGTCGTTTTTAGGTGATGCTTGAACACAAATTTACGCAGTTTGAAAGGATTTTCGCAAAATCTCAAAATCCAATCAAGATTTTTTTTAAATTCGACGCCTATGTTTTAAGTTGAGTGACCACCTATCATGACACCCAATTTCATATTATTCGCTTCAGCCGTTTTTACGTGATGCTTAAACAGAAAAAGCGTCACGGACAGAATGACAGAATGACAGAACGACAGAACGACAGAATGACAGACAGACAAACTTTTTTTTGAGGGTCGCATCGGATTCCCGGGTGCTTGAAACGGATAGAAATCGCAAAGTTTTTGAATTCCAAGAAATGTACACACAAAAGTCTAATTTTATTTATATAGATAAGAGTCGCATCTTTTGACTCCAAACAAATAAATATGAAAGAATTTTTCATTGGTTTTTTAGAAGCTAGTGATTCCACCGGAGAGGGTTTGACAGAGCTTATTCTGACACATTTCGAGAAATTAGGTTTTGAGTTAAAATGGCTTAGAGGACAAAGATACGATAATGGTTCTAATATGAAAGGAGTAAAAAAGGGTGTTCAAAACATAATAACTGAAAAATATAGAAGGGCGTTTTAGGTGCCCTGTGCATGTCATTCTTTAAACCTTGTTGTGAATGATGCAGCATCTTCTTCTACAGAAACAGCAACTTTTTTCCCTGAAGTGCAAGAACTTTACACTTTTTTCTCTAGTTCTACGAAACGTTGGGAAGTGCTTAAAAACAATGTTTCCCAAATAACTCTAAAGCCATTGAGTGCTACAAGAGGGTCAAGCAGAATTGATGCGTTAAATCCACTACGATTTCAACTTTGCGAAATCTATGTTGCATTAATTGAAATAATAGAAGATGTCAACAGGGATGCAGAAACGAAAGTTAGAGCTATAGGGTTAGCAAAAAATATTTAAAATTACAAGTTATATGTGGTGTAATTCTTTGGCATGACATTTTAGTTGAAATAAACTCAGTTTCAAAGCAATTGCAATCTGTAACGGTCAATTTATCAGATTGTGTAAGGAGGTAATCCGAAACTGTAGCAAAGGTAAAAAATTACAGAAAAACGGGATATGATCAGGTCAAAATTGCTGCAAATGAAATTGCAGAAAATCTTGAAATCAGCATAGAATTCCCAACAGAAACTGTAGTTAGAGCCAAAAGAAAAAAACTTCAATTTGAGAAAAAAGCTGTCTACGAGCCTTTAACAGAGGAGAATAAATTTAAAATTAAATAAATTTAAACTTTTAAAACTATATTCTGGACATTGCATATAATTCTCTAAATGAACGATTCAAGCTTCTGGAAACCCAAAACAAAAATTTTAAGTTTTTATATGATACTAGCTGAATTACCCGTCGTTGACGGGTTAGTATTGAATGCAAATTTCCAAAAAGCAAGAACTTTCGTCAGCATTGTAGGAGTACACAGAATGGATGTAGTCTATTGCCAAAGAAAGCGAAGTTATAATTTTTATGCATTGTTAAAATATTACAGGTTAGAGAGTAACTAAGTAATATCATTTCATTCGCTTTAGTCGTAACTATGTGATGCGCGAACGAATATTTACGCATATTTAAATAATTTTCGAAAAATCTCAAAATCTAAACTATATTTTTGAAAAATTGGAAGCCTAGAATTTAAGTTGAGTGATAACCTATCATCTCACCAAATTTCGTTTCATTCCCTGTAGTCTTTATTTCGTGATTGGAACACAATTTCAGCATTTTAAAACGATTTTTACAAAATCTCAAAATTTAATCAAAATATTTTTTAAATTCTCTCTCTCTCTCTCTCTCTCTCTCTCTCTCAACGCCTATAAATTAAGATTAGCAACTACCTATCATATCACCAAATTTCGTATCATTCGTATTAGTCGTTATTACGTGATGCTCGAAGAAATATAAACGTATTTTGAGAGAATTTTCACAATATCTCAAAATCTAATGAAAATGTTTAAAAAATTGGACACCTATAGTTTATGTTGAGCAACCATCTATCATGTGACCAAATTTCATATCATTCGCTTTAGTCGTTATTACGTAATGCGTGAATAAAGATTAACCCAGTTTTAAACGATTTTCGCAAAATCTCGAAATCTGATCGATTTTTTAAAATTAGATGCTTATAGTTTAAGTTCAGTGACCACCTATCATTTCACCAAATATCATTTTTTCATCTTTTCAGTTATTACGTGATGTGCGAACATAAATTTACGCAGTTTGAAACGATTTTCGCAAAATCTCAAAATCTAATCAAGATTTTTTTTTATTTCGACACTTATGTTTTAAGTTGAATGACCTCCTATCATGATGCCAAATTTCGTTGCATTCGCTTCAGTCGTTGTACGTGACGTGTGAACACAAATTTACGCAGTTTGAAACGATTTTCGAAAATCTCAAAATTTAATCAATATTTTTTAAAAATTCAGCGCCTATGTTTTAAGTTGAATTACCACCTATCATGATACCAAATTTCATTTGAATCGCTTCAGTCTTTTTTACGTGGTGCTCGAACATGAATTTACGCAGTTTAAAACGATTTTCGAAAAATCTCAAAATTTAATCAATATTTTTTAAAAATTCAGCGCCTATGTTTTAAGTTGAATTACCACCTATCATGATACCAAATTTCATTTGAATCGCTTCAGTCTTTTTTACGTGGTGCTCGAACATGAATTTACGCAGTTTAAAACGATTTTCGCAAAATCTCAAAATCCAATCAAGATTTTTTAAAAATTGGACGCCTATGTTTTAAGTTGAGTGACCACCCATCATGACACCCAATTTCGTATCATTCGCTTCAGTCGTTTTTAGGTGATGCTTGAACACAAATTTACGCAGTTTGAAAGGATTTTCGCAAAATCTCAAAATCCAATCAAGATTTTTTTTTAAATTCGACGCCTATGTTTTAAGTTGAGTGACCACCTATCATGACACCCAATTTCATATCATTCGCTTCAGCCGTTTTTACGTGATGCTTAAACAGAAAAAGCGTCACGGACAGAATGACAGAATGACAGAACGACAGAACGACAGAATGACAGACAGACAAACTTTTTTTTGAGGGTCGCATCGGATTCCCGGGTGCTTGAAACGGATAGAAATCGCAAAGTTTTTGAATTCCAAGAAATGTACACACAAAAGTCTAATTTTATTTATATAGATAAGAGTCGCATCTTTTGACTCCAAACAAATAAATATGAAAGAATTTTTCATTGGTTTTTTAGAAGCTAGTGATTCCACCGGAGAGGGTTTGACAGAGCTTATTCTGACACATTTCGAGAAATTAGGTTTTGAGTTAAAATGGCTTAGAGGACAAAGATACGATAATGGTTCTAATATGAAAGGAGTAAAAAAGGGTGTTCAAAACATAATAACTGAAAAATATAGAAGGGCGTTTTAGGTGCCCTGTGCATGTCATTCTTTAAACCTTGTTGTGAATGATGCAGCATCTTCTTCTACAGAAACAGCAACTTTTTTCCCTGAAGTGCAAGAACTTTACACTTTTTTCTCTAGTTCTACGAAACGTTGGGAAGTGCTTAAAAACAATGTTTCCCAAATAACTCTAAAGCCATTGAGTGCTACAAGAGGGTCAAGCAGAATTGATGCGTTAAATCCACTACGATTTCAACTTTGCGAAATCTATGTTGCATTAATTGAAATAATAGAAGATGTCAACAGGGATGCAGAAACGAAAGTTAGAGCTATAGGGTTAGCAAAAAATATTTAAAATTACAAGTTATATGTGGTGTAATTCTTTGGCATGACATTTTAGTTGAAATAAACTCAGTTTCAAAGCAATTGCAATCTGTAACGGTCAATTTATCAGATTGTGTAAGGAGGTAATCCGAAACTGTAGCAAAGGTAAAAAATTACAGAAAAACGGGATATGATCAGGTCAAAATTGCTGCAAATGAAATTGCAGAAAATCTTGAAATCAGCATAGAATTCCCAACAGAAACTGTAGTTAGAGCCAAAAGAAAAAAACTTCAATTTGAGAAAAAAGCTGTCTACGAGCCTTTAACAGAGGAGAATAAATTTAAAATTAAATAAATTTAAACTTTTAAAACTATATTCTGGACATTGCATATAATTCTCTAAATGAACGATTCAAGCTTCTGGAAACCCAAAACAAAAATTTTAAGTTTTTATATGATACTAGCTGAATTACCCGTCGTTGACGGGTTAGTATTGAATGCAAATTTCCAAAAAGCAAGAACTTTCGTCAGCATTGTAGGAGTACACAGAATGGATGTAGTCTATTGCCAAAGAAAGCGAAGTTATAATTTTTATGCATTGTTAAAATATTACAGGTTAGAGAGTAACTAAGTAATATCATTTCATTCGCTTTAGTCGTAACTATGTGATGCGCGAACGAATATTTACGCATATTTAAATAATTTTCGAAAAATCTCAAAATCTAAACTATATTTTTGAAAAATTGGAAGCCTAGAATTTAAGTTGAGTGATAACCTATCATCTCACCAAATTTCGTTTCATTCCCTGTAGTCTTTATTTCGTGATTGGAACACAATTTCAGCATTTTAAAACGATTTTTACAAAATCTCAAAATTTAATCAAAATATTTTTTAAATTCTCTCTCTCTCTCTCTCTCAACGCCTATAAATTAAGATTAGCAACTACCTATCATATCACCAAATTTCGTATCATTCGTATTAGTCGTTATTACGTGATGCTCGAAGAAATATAAACGTATTTTGAGAGAATTTTCACAATATCTCAAAATCTAATGAAAATGTTTAAAAAATTGGACACCTATAGTTTATGTTGAGCAACCATCTATCATGTGACCAAATTTCATATCATTCGCTTTAGTCGTTATTACGTAATGCGTGAATAAAGATTAACCCAGTTTTAAACGATTTTCGCAAAATCTCGAAATCTGATCGATTTTTTAAAATTAGATGCTTATAGTTTAAGTTCAGTGACCACCTATCATTTCACCAAATATCATTTTTTCATCTTTTCAGTTATTACGTGATGTGCGAACATAAATTTACGCAGTTTGAAACGATTTTCGCAAAATCTCAAAATCTAATCAAGATTTTTTTTTATTTCGACACTTATGTTTTAAGTTGAATGACCTCCTATCATGATGCCAAATTTCGTTGCATTCGCTTCAGTCGTTGTACGTGACGTGTGAACACAAATTTACGCAGTTTGAAACGATTTTCGAAAATCTCAAAATTTAATCAATATTTTTTAAAAATTCAGCGCCTATGTTTTAAGTTGAATTACCACCTATCATGATACCAAATTTCATTTGAATCGCTTCAGTCTTTTTTACGTGGTGCTCGAACATGAATTTACGCAGTTTAAAACGATTTTCGAAAAATCTCAAAATTTAATCAATATTTTTTAAAAATTCAGCGCCTATGTTTTAAGTTGAATTACCACCTATCATGATACCAAATTTCATTTGAATCGCTTCAGTCTTTTTTACGTGGTGCTCGAACATGAATTTACGCAGTTTAAAACGATTTTCGAAAAATCTCAAAATCTAATCAAGATTTTTTTTAAATCGGCGCCTATGTTTTAAGTTGAGTGACCACCAATCATGATACCAAATTTCATTTCATTCGCTTCAGTCGTTTATACGTGATGCTCGAACACAAATTTACGCAGTTTGAAAGGATTTTCGCAAAATCTCAAAATCCAATCAAGATTTTTTTAAAATTCGACGCCTATGTTTTAAGTTGAGTGACCACCTATCATGACACCAAATTTCATATCATTCGCTTCAGTTGTTTTTACGTGTTTGCTTGAACAAAAAAAGCGTCACGGACAGAATGACAGAACGACAGACAGACAAACTTTTTTTTGAGGGTCGCACCGGATTCCCAGGTGCTTGAAACGGATAGAAATCGCAAAATTTTTGAATTCCAAGAAATGTACAGACAAAAGTCTAATTTTATTTAGATAGATTTTCATAGTTAACCCATTAAGGACGGAGATTTTACCCTTCCTCCCCCCCAATCTTTCCCCTGAACTGAATTAACTTCATTGCGGTTACTTGAGTGAGAATGTCCTTTTCTATTTTTTCAGATGTCAGATGCGAGATTTCGTAAATATGGCCAGGTGACCATACGGTCACGCTAGTCCTTTATGTGACCATACTATAAACCATTGTTTGCTGTTACCATACGGTAACCCTAGTACTTAATGGGTTTAAGATAATTAATCCATAGTTAAGATTTTCATGTATTATATATTATACTAGCTGAAGTACCTGTCCTCGACGGGTTAGTGAATGCAAATTTCCAAAAAGCAAGAACTTTCGTCAGCATTGTAGGAGTACACAGAATGGATGTAGTATGTTGCCAAAGTAAGAAAGCGAAGTTATAATTTTCATGTATTGTTAAAATATTACAGGTTAGAGAGTAACTAAGTAATATCATTTCATTCGCTTTAGTCGTAATTATGGGATGCGCGAACGAATATTACGCATATTGAAATAATTTTCGCAAAATCTCAAAATTTAATCAACATTTTTGAAAAATTGGAAGCCTAGAATTTAAGTTGAGTGACAACCTATCATGTCACCCAAATTCGTTTCATTCCCTGCAGTCTTTATTTCGTGATGCTGGAACAAATTTTCAGCATTTTAAAACGATTTTCGCAAAATCTCAAAATGTAATCAAAATATTTTTAAAATTCTCTCTCAACGCCTATAAATTAAGATTAGCAACTACCTATCATATCACTAAATTTCGTATCATTCGTATTAGTCGTTATTACGTGATGTTTGAAGAAATATAAACGTATTTTGAGAGAATTTTCACAATATCTCAAAATCTAATAAAAATGTTTAAAAAATTGGACACCTATAGTTTATGTTGAGCAACCATCTATCATGTGACCAAATTTCATATCATTCGCTTTAGTCGTTATTACGTAATGCGTGAATAAAGATTAACCCAGTTTTAAACGATTTTCGCAAAATCTCGAAATCTGATCGATTTTTTAAAATTAGATGCTTATAGTTTAAGGTCAGTGACCACCTATCATTTCACCAAATATCATTTTTTCATCTTTTCAGTTATTACGTGATGTGCGAACATAAATTTACGCAGTTTGAAACGATTTTCGCAAAATCTCAAAATCTAATCAAGATTTTTTTTTTATTTCGACACTTATGTTTTAAGTTGAATGACCTCCTATCATGATGCCAAATTTCGTTGCATTCGCTTCAGTCGTTGTACGTGACGTGTGAACACAAATTTACGCAGTTTGAAACGATTTTCGAAAATCTCAAAATTTAATCAATATTTTTTAAAAATTCAGCGCCTATGTTTTAAGTTGAATTACCACCTATCATGATACCAAATTTCATTTGAATCGCTTCAGTCGTTTTTACGTGGTGCTCGAACATGAATTTACGCAGTTTAAAACGATTTTCGAAAAATCTCAAAATCTAATCAAGATTTTTTTTTAATCGGCGCCTATGTTTTAAGTTGAGTGACCACCAATCATGATACCAAATTTCATTTCAATTGCTTTAATCATTTATACGCGATGCTCGAACACAAATTTACGCAGTTTGAAAGGATTTTCGCAAAATCTGAAAATCCAATCAAGATTTTTTAAAAATTCGACGCCTATTTTTAAGTTGAGTGACCACCTATCAGGACACCAAATTTCATGTCATTTGCTTCAGTTGTTTTTACGTGTTGCTTGAACAAAAAAAGCGTCACGGACAGAATGACAGAACGACAGACAGACAAACTTTTTTTTGAGGGTCGCACCGGATTCCCAGGTGCTTGAAACGGATAGAAATCGCAAAATTTTTGAATTCCAAGAAATGTACAGACAAAAGTCTAATTTTATTTAGATAGATTTTCATAGTTAACCCATTAAGGACGGAGATTTTACCCTTCCTCCCCCCCAATCTTTCCCCTGAACTGAATTAACTTCATTGCGGTTACTTGAGTGAGAATGTCCTTTTCTATTTTTTCAGATGTCAGATGCGAGATTTCGTAAATATGGCCAGGTGACCATACGGTCACGCTAGTCCTTTATGTGACCATACTATAAACCATTGTTTGCTGTTACCATACGGTAACCCTAGTACTTAATGGGTTTAAGATAATTAATCCATAGTTAAGATTTTCATGTATTATATATTATACTAGCTGAAGTACCCGTCCTCGACGGGTTAGTGAATGCAAATTTCCAAAAAGCAAGAACTTTCGTCAGCATTGTAGGAGTACACAGAATGAATGTAGTATGTTGCCAAAGTAAAGTTATAATTTTCATGTATTGTTAAAATATTACAGGTTAGAGAGTAACTAAGTAATACCATTTGATTCGCTTTAAACGTAATTATGGGATGCGCGAATGAATATTTACACATACTGAAATAATTTTCGCAAAATCTCAAAATTTAATCAACATTTTGAAAAATTGGAAGCCTAGAATTTAAGTTGAGTGACAACCTATCATGTCACCCAAATTCGTTTCATTCCCTGCAGTCTTTATTTCGTGATGCTGGAACAATTTTCAGCATTTTAAAACGATTTTCGCAAAATCTCAAAATGTAATAAAAATATTTTTAAAATTCAATGCCTATAAATTAAGATTAGCAACTACCTATCATATCACTAAATTTCGTGTCATTCGTATTAGTCGTTATTACGTGAAGTTTGAAGAAATCATCATTGAACGTATTTTGAGAGAATTTTCACAAAATCTCAAAATCTAATAAAAATGTTTAAAAAATTGGACTCCTATAGTTTATGTTGAGCAACCATCTATCATGTGACCAAATTTCATATCATTCGCTTTAGTCATTATTACTTAATGCGAGAACAAAGATTCACTCAGTTTTAAACGATTTTCGCAAAATCTCGAAATCTGATCAATTTTTTTTAATTAGATGCTTATAGTTTAAGGTGAGTGACCACCTATCATTTCACCAAATATCAATATTTCACCTCTGCAGTTATTACGTGATGTGCGAACACAAATTTACGCAGTTTGAAATGATTTTCGCAAAATCTCAAAATCTAGTCAAGATTTTTTTTTAATTCGACGCCTATGTTTTACGTTGAGTGAGCACCTATCATGACACCCAATTTCATATCATTCGCTTCAGTCGTTTTTACGTGATGCTTGAACACAAATTTACGCAGTTTGAAAGGATTTTCGCAAAATCTCAAAATCCAATCAAGATTTTTTAAAAATTCGACGCGTATGTTTTAAGTTGAGTGACTACCTATCATGACACCCAATTTCGTATCATTCGCTTCAGTCGTTTTTACGTGATGCTTGAACACAAATTTACGCAGTTTGAAATGATTTTCGCAAAATCTCAAAATCTAATCAAGATTTTTTTTAAAATTCGACACCTATGTTTTAAGTTGAGTGACCACCTATCATGTCACTCAATTTTATATCATTCGCTTCAGTCGTTTTTACGTGATGCTTGAACACAAATTTACGCAGTTTGAAAGGATTTTCGCAAAATCTCAAAATCCAATCAGGATTTTTTAAAAATTGGACGCCTATGTTTTAAGTTGAGTGACCACCTATCACGACACCCAATTTCATATCATTCGCTTCAGTCGTTTTTACGTGATGCTTGAACACAAATTTACGCAGTTTGAAACGATTTTCGCAAAATCTGAAAATCTAATCAAGATTTTTTAAAAATTCGACGCCTATGTTTTAAGTTTAGTGACCACCTATCTTGACACCAAATTTCATATCATTCGCTTCAGTCGTTTTTACGTGATGCTTAAACAAAAAAAGCGTCACGGACAGAATGACAGAATGACAGAATGACAGAAGGACAGAATGACAGAATGACAGACAGACAAACTTTTTTTTGAGGGTCGCATCGAATTCCAGGGTGCTTGAAACGGATAGAAATCGCAAAATTTTTGAATTCCAAGAAATGTACAGACAAAAGTCTAATTTTATTTATATAGATAGATTTTAAAACTCAGAGATATTGATGACAAAACGCTTGAAAAGAACTTTATCAATCTCCAGTCAATACTTTCGATCAAAAATGAATCTGACATTAACGAGAGTGCTCTACAAGAAGAATTAAGGGGGGCCATATTTAATGAAACCTTTAGATGTTTTAAAATATTTGTGCAAAATGAAATAATTTAAAAATAATTTAATTTCTTTGTATCCAAATACTGTCATAGCATTGAGAACTTTGCTAACACTCCCAGTGTCAGTCACTAGTGGGGAAAGAAGTTTTTCTAAATTAAAATTAATCAAAAATTATCGAAGAAGTTCAATAAGCCAAGCAAAATTAAGAAACCTGTCAATAATTTCTAGTGAATCAACATTGCCTGCTATTCTAGACTACACATCCCTAATCCACGAATTTGCTAAAGTTAGAAAAGTAAAATTATAATAGTTTGTTGTTAATGTTAGTAAAATAAATATAGCATTTGTACATTTTGTGTAGTTTTGCTTTTAAATCATAATGAGCATTTATTTTAAGGAAGAAACATTTAAGGGGTGCTGCGGCGTACACAGATTTCCTTTAACGGGGGATGAGATTAAATGTAATCCTTTCGTTTAAAATGAAAAATTAATGGATTTCATGTTAATATTTTTTCGGGAAGGGGGGGGGGTTGAACCGCTTACCCCCCTTTATACTGAAGAGGCGGCATTTTGAAGACTCGCATCATACTGAGAAAATCTACCGCACGGCCCTGTCCTCATTATTCACCTATTTGTGAATAGACTGCGAAACGACTCACAGAATAACTTTCCTCTTTCTCTCTTCAAAAGCCATCGTGATTTTGCTGTGTTACCCGCATGCAAAGAATATTTAAAAGGACTTAAAAAAAGCATTGGCAAGTAATGTTTTAGTGCTTCATAGTTTTTCTAATTTTCAATACTCATCTTAAAAACTGAGAATTAACATTTTTTATCTCCATAGGCGTAGTATCAAATTCAAGATTAGATAAGGGAAGTTTCTTTTGAATTTCGGAACAAACGTTGAAAGTCAAAAGATGTTGGGACAAAGTTGGAGGGAGTGTACGTGCCCCCGCCTCCTTGATTCATTTCTCTAAATATCTGTTGTATTTGAGTTGAATTAAACTATTTATAAAGTATGTGCTACCTTTCCCTGCGACGGGGTAACTTCACACATATCTATTCTCTTAATGCAGGCTTCCGTTAAACTACACATACATATACAATTCCTGGATTCCATAGAAAATTTATGTGCTAGAAAGGTGCGGATCAACTTCGTAGAAAACCTCGTACGAAAACAATACATATCAACCGCCACAAACAGCATCTGGCATGACAACGCCGGTTGCCCTTCGCACTGCAAACGGAAAACTTGCATCGCGTCTTTCCTGTGGTCAAAGTCTACTTCACAACTACCCGACGTCAGCCAGGTTATTAAAAGATACCACAGAAACAGCATCAACGGGCGTTTGAATACTAATGTTAATAAATTTAATATTTATAATAATATTAGTTTAATTTCTGGCTGAAAAACTTTTATAAACAAATTTAATGAAACATTATTGTTTGTACAATTTATTATTTAATGCGCGCATCATAATTTATTACTAATTTCAAACCAAATATGTAATTATTATGAATCTTAATTTGTTTTCAGACATCAAGGTCACATGACTAAGTATTAGATACCTTTTACAATATGTACTTGAATTTGCAACAGAATTTATTTTCAGAGTATTTTTAATGCTAATAAATTTCAGTCTTAACAGCAGTTATTTGATATTAACTCACTATAATAAGCATACTCTTATTCTATTTCTACAAATAAAAAATAAATAAATAAATAAAGATTTTTCGAGAAAAGTTTTTGAATTTGTGTTTTTATTATTTATTTATTTAAACAGAATTCGGATTAAAAATAAAATTTTACAATAGTTTTCCATTATTTGCCTGTATATTTATTAAGCAACGGGGGCGTGGATGCAAAGCCTGACTAAGACATTCGGAGGCCCTAGGCCAAGCACTCTTTGGGGCCCCTATACGGTTACACCTTGTTGATACATATTGTCACAGAGTACAAATTTTTGCTGCAAATAAAGAGAGGGGGCAGGGCCCTTTTTTTTCAATAAATTTTTAACTGTAAGTCCTGTGTAACAGTTTCTAATGGTCAGAAACTGTTGCAGATGAGGTAACGTGCCTGAATGCTCCATTGCAGAATGCTTTGGACCTTAACATGACATTTCTTCCATCCCTGAATCCAGTGTTAAAGAAGCACTTTATCACTAGGGATGGACGCGAGACGGAAAATTGGCGTCTCGCGTCTCGCAAAACAGCTTAAAAGCTTGTCACGTCTCGCAAAAATCCCTATACCGTAATGTTAAAAGCATTGCAAAATTGCATCGATTTATTTATTGTCATTCGTGTTTTTATGCTAATTGTTTTTAAAAGCTTAAAACTATTTTAATCATTTTGGGGCCCTAGGCCGAGGTCTAGTTGGCCTAAGCGGTAATCGGGGCTTGTGTGGATGGAGGAGGGGTTATCCGAATAGGCCCCTACCTTCTGTGTTAAATTATTAATTCTTTGAGCTGGGGAAGTGAAGAAATATATGTACTATATTTTTACCCTACATTACCATTGAACATCTAGAATCTTTAAAGATAAAGAAAATAATTCGGACACTGCAAAAAAGTATGTTTATAAAATCCGCATCTCTTCTGAGAACAAACCTTCATCGTAGTGTAAAAGTAATTATTAGGCATGCTATGCAAAATGGGAATGCACCAGCTTGATTTTTATTAGTTTGTTTAAAACTATGATTGTGATAGGCTAAAAGTGCTTATGGATTACATTAAAAAATTAAATGAAAGGGAAAATAATAAATTATTTACATAATATAAATTCAAAATAAGTTTTTTAGACATTATCAGTCAGTAATGCAACTTCAAGAGTCGTACCGTTAACCCTGTAACCCCCTCAAGACTTATTATAGTATGAATATACTGTGTCTATTAGAGGAGAAGGTAAGATGGTGATTTTTCTCCCACGCCTTTTCTCCTTTCGAATAAAAATCTCTCGTTTCCCTATTTAAATAAGAGCTTTCCCCCATTCTTTGATTCGTAATGAAAAGCGTAGTTTTTAATAGAGTTTTTATATGATCACGATTAAAGTAGTATTATCCTTAAAATAAAGTCCAGAAGAGGTCATAAATTACCATTTGCACAAAAATATATTCCGCGTATATGTAATGAAGTAATTCATATATAGTGTTGCTTCCTTTAACCCTTTGAGGCGCAACCCTTTCCCAAAGCTGAAAAAAGTGCAGCCGTTGCCATCGCTCGATCTAGAGACCCTTTTTTCACGACAGCCAGCTGTCGTCAAAAAAGGGTGTCTAGATCTGTGGCACGCGATGAACGTTTCGATCGTCCACCATCTTATTGGTATGGTATTTAAGTCGAGGTATGGCCATGGTATTTAAGTCGAGCTATGGCAACGGCTACCCTTTTTTCACCATTGGGCAATCTATCCGGCTGTTCTCGCATTCTTCCATATTTCAGCAGATGTCAGTGCTGTTAAAAATGATCGTGACAGTTGTTTTTACGGGAAATGACGTGCTATAAAGTAAAGGATTCTCGTAAAGCTATGTCACCCGCAACTATTTTTATAGAAATCAAATCTATACTTCGTGAGTGGTAACAGTCAAAACGTCAGAGTTTGGTGTACTCAGAGCGGCAACACTGCGCGTTAAAGGGTTAACAGACACTCCCAAATACGGAACACTTCTAATTAGCGGGCATTATTGCGAGTCTCAGTTCCTTAAAACAGGGCATTCCATGTTATCCTCTCCAAATAACGGACAATTACTCTGTGCAATCCTCACCCCTATTCTTTAAGTAAAAATTTCAACAAGTTGTCCAATACATCGTGGTTCTTGTGCTTACATAAACTTTGGGTCTTTTCTTTTTTTTAATCCAAAGGGATGCATGAAGCTCATCAGTACAGTGGCGGCTCGTGGGCTATTTAAAAGGAGGTTCACAAAACAAATTTCGAAAATTAAATATGCAGATACGACGCACCTTACAAATTAAAATATATTTGCATTCCTCGCAGTAAAGAAAACAATGCACACAATAATGGAAACAAGTAATATTTTGTCTTGCATTTCGTCGCCAAGATAAATTTCAGCTAAGGTGTTGTCTTGATTCATTTTATTTAAATTTTTTTTCAAAGGATAACATTGAAAAATGTCATTGCTGTAGCTCCAAAACACGTCCTTTACTCCCATCTTAATTATTTACACTAGTTTGTAAAAAAAAAAATGCAGTGAAAAATGATAAAAATAAAGAAAATATTAAGAAAATGAAATGACAATTAATTAACTAACCTAAAGTAACAAACCAAGGAAAATCCGGAAGCGATACGATAAAAAAAATGGCCCAGAGTGCACAATGAAAATGTGCGAACTGAATTATTTCATCAGGGCCGTACTTCTGCCCAGCTGTCTCCGCTTCTGATCCCAAAGCCGGTTCATCTGGAAAATTTTCCGTTCGCACGTGCGATTGATTAAAGTCTGTGCTGTAGTAACCTACACTAGAGTGCGCTAGCTATAATAAGCGTATTTAATAACCGTTGAGGGAGAGAGGGGAGATAATAAAACTCACAAAAATCTAGAAGTGTACTTAATATTTGTTTTAAATTTAATTTGATAATGTGTTTATTCTTTAGTTTTTGATTTTGGGGTTCACGTGTTCATGTGCTCAAATGGAGGAACCGCCACTGGATCAGTGTATTTCATATTCTCAATGTGATTCTTTTCTCATTTGCTGTCTTATTAGTATTAGAGATTTACGTAAACATCCATAGTTTCACTCGTCCCGAGTTTGTAGTTTCTGTATCTTGCTTGGAATCGAAGGTGTGTCATTTTATTTTTCATAGAATAGAGTTTATCAATGTCATATTATTCAATGCACCAATCTGGGCACTTTAATTTTTTTTTTTTTTTTCTCAGCAGTTACTTAATAAAGGTCAGTTCCTGATTACGGATCTTCTCCAGTTACTCCGCGAAACCATCATCACAAGTATTTTCTATAGACAAAACTGCCTTCATTAATTCAAGGATATAGATCGATCGATTCCCCTTCCCCTTCATTGCAAATACATTCATCTAGTAATTTTGCAATGCAAAATTCCTCTACTAATGTATTTAAAAGAACAATTTTTCCATTATAATTAATGTTATTCTAATTGCATTACAGAAATTTTTACATCGCAAAATTAATAGATGAATATTTTCAGATTAAGGGGAAAATAGAATATTTGAAAAATAGTCAAGTAGCTCGTTCTGAATCAGTGGATATGGTAAAGGCAGTTTTATCCGTTTATATTTTATGGAAAACTGTGAAGTTATGTGTGTGTTGTGGGATTAAGGCCGATTAGCTACGCATGGGCTCTAGGCCTGTGGGTGGGGTGCCCTCCGTGGGGGTCTTTCTAAGGGGTCCTAACCCGTATTTACGCTAAGTTTCGGAGAAAACCACAGAAAACTCCGAACGGTTAGGTCGACGGACGTGCGATGGGACCCGAACCCGGGACCTTCACACTTCGCCCGTCTACCATTTCTAGTGGCATAACCACTACGCCATGGTGAGCCCTGTGAAGTTATATATAAAAATGTAATTGATAATTATATAATACCCTCTTTTCCTCTACGCAAAAATAACTATCAAGATTATGTAAAAAAAAAAAAAAAAAAAAAAAAAAAAAAAAAAAAAAAAAAAAATGTTTTGAAAATGGAATTCTACCCTAACCGTTAGTGAACAAATACAAAATGTATTCGATTTCGACTCGAAGCGGGAAATCTAACTACGAAAATTCTGAAAAAGTAGTACAAATTCCGCCACCTCATAGCAATATTCAAAACAAAAATAATCAAGGAATTTACAGAACAGTGAGTGTACCGATGAGTTCAAGCATGCAACTTTACTCTTCGTCCTATGGCATGTGATGCCAACCATACGGACTCAAAAATTCCCAACGTGTGAGATGCGACGCCGACCAAAAAGTTGTTAATTTGTTTCGTTTCAAATATAGAACTGCGTCCCAAAAATTTACTTGAAACAAGAGCTGCCGATAGAATGGGCCTGAATGTATTGAAGGCCTAAATGGCTACATTGCATAGCCATCTCAATAGGGTGCAGTCTAGATCTATAAGTTCCCTAGCAATATATATATATATATATATATTGCTAGGGAATGTGTGTATATATATATATATATATATATATATATATATACACACATATACATCTTATATCAGCGTTTCTCAACCTGTAGGGCACTTCCCACAAGTGGGGTGCAGAGCGTTTGCAGAGGGGGGCGCGACCTAAGAGCAAGTACTGATACATTGTTTTTAAAAAACCATCTTATTTATTGTCATTTTTACTCAAAAACTAGCTGACCCGGCAAACGTTGTTTTGCCATATAAATTATTCCTAGGATTATTTTAGTAGAAAGAAAGGACTAACTTATTGTAAGTTTGTGAGGATGTGGTATATGAGTGGAAGAGGCATGGAACGCTGTGAACGATGCTCGAATATAAAACTAACACAATACCAAACATTTATATTTTTAATTCATTGTAATTTATTCTTTAAATTTATATATATCGCTAATTACAATAATTTTACTAAAAAATAATATCAATCCCTTAACGCAATAGAGTATACAATATTTTTTGTTATCCCATCTTTAGATAACACAAACAAACTGGATGCTCACTGTATGGTTTGCCCACTCGAGAGCATGCCACGTATAACTGTCCGTGTGAAAAACATGGTGTGCTCAAATCTAATCCACAAACAGACATAGTTTGGCCTTGAGACTTATTGATAGTCATTCCATAAAAAATTTTGCCCCCCCCCCCAAAAAAAAAGGATAAAAATCTGAAACACTTTCATATTTTAAATACGCACTATAGTGCTATATATTAAAATCGTATCATAATATATGCGTCGTCCCTATTTTTCGTCCTTATTCCATTAAGTTGGAAAGTGTTATCATTATTCATGACTGTGCTGTATTTTTCTTATGAGTTTTATGAAATATCTTATTTCATAATACTCATCTTTGGAATCGAAATCTATCTTAAAATCGCCTACTAAAACTATTTTACAATCTTCGCCAAGTATATCACAACTATACTTCACCGTTTTATATATTGTTTCCTACTTTAATGCCTCGACTCTCGCCAAGGAGGCGATGATTAAACATATGCAGTTACCATGACGATTTTTTGCATTTATACAGAAATCGTAATTTAGAATTAAAATGGCGATTTGGAACAGCATGTAATTACAGCATGCCGTTACATTTTTATTTATTTTGGATTACCAATTAATGTAGTTTTAATAATTAAATGTCTTCAAATTCCTTAACTGGCGCGTTTATCGCTAGTTTGTTTACTTTAGTTATCACCTAGTTCTTTTGGGTGCGTTGAAACGGTACTTACGTATTATCCCAGCGGTCACTTCCGCCAAACTACTTTTTCATAGATTTTAAATACATTGCCAATCGTATTCCAAACCATCAACAATTTCATGTGCTCGGCATTTATCTTGGTGAAAAAATTGCTTGTCTTGGCGGACCGCCTGGAAAATACGTATGTACCGTTGAAACTTGTGCATAACTCCCAGAGACCGATGACTGCAAAGCTCGCCTAAGTACGGGAATTTTTTAGGTTGGCGAAAGTGGGGGCGCTAAAATAGGAATCAACTCTTTCTTGTACCATAAAACACATCTTTGGAATCGAAATCTATCTTAAAATCGCCACTTGAAACTGTTTAGAATTTCCTCCAGGCATGTTCTTCCTGTAGGCATATTCCAACTATACCGCAAAGACATTTTAAATACTGTTTGGAACGGACATCATAATCCATGAGTGTACCGTGTTTTCCTTTCTTGTTCCACAGAGAACTTCTTCGGAATAGAAATCTATATTAAAATCGCCTAATAAAACTCTTTTACAATATACGCTAGGCGTTTTCTAACTATACGCGAAATATATTTATAATAAATTGTCGCGTTTTGGCACCACATTTAGCGATCAATTATCAAAAATTGCAAACCTTGTGCGACTTTCAACATTTTATTAACTTCTCCCCCCCCCTCTCCACATTATCTGGCAAACACATTTGAAAAGTGATTCGACACGCTAATGTCTACACAGAAATCCTGATTGAAATGAATAGCACTCGGGGGCTAAACATTTTGGGGTGGACCGCCCTTATGACTTAGGGGTATGAGACATAGTTAAAAACCTATTCTATGACCTAACGAATATACATAGAAAATTTCATTAAAATTGGTCGAGTGGTTTCGGAGGAGTTAGGGGACTAACACTGGGACAGGAGAATTTTATATATTAGAGAGATAGATAGATCCATTTTCGCTTAAAATGTCCATTCAAACTTTACTGATAACATTATTTTGTTAAAATTCGACTAAATGGTCATTGTACAAGATTAAAAAACTGAATCTATGCTGAAAAATGTGAGGGGGGAGGGGTGCCACCGTAAGTTAGCTTTTGTTGGGAGGGGGCGCAGAGTTAAAAGGTTGAGAACCGCTGTCTTCTTCTATACTATTAAAATCTGTGCGCGTCTGTCTGTCTGTGTGTAGCATCATCTCCTCGTAAACGGCTGGGAGTTGAGTTTCGACCGAGGTATCCACGAATTCGGAAAATTTCGAGAAAGAACCTCTGCTAATTTAAATTTCGAAATTCGAATTATTTTAAGAGATTGATAAAAAAAACCCGTCAAAAACGATAATTTTTGCTCTCCGCAATTCCGTGATTGTAACCCCTGTAGTCAAAAAAGTGAGAAATAAGCATCGAGGTTGCCATGTTTGGCTATTTTATTAAATTATTTAGACTCCTGCAGTAAAAGTAAAAGAATAATGATTCTTTTCTGTTTAGATTATTTACAAAGTTATTTTTTAATTAAAATATTGCGTTCATGTTAAATCAGAGCTGGAATTCAATTTTTTTTATGAGTAAAAGAATAAGGGATTGAGAGATTTCCGAGACTAATATGTATGTCTTTTAGTTTGGACGAAAAAAAATGGCTCATTTGGCGATTTTGAGAAAGTAGTAGGTTCTACCGATTTGTACAGTTTTGGGCTTGGCGCAAATTACTGAGAGCGTAACGAAATGTATTTTTAATAACAAGTATAAGTTTTACGGCGCTATACTTCGATTTTTCATACAGAAATAATGCAGTTATTAAGGCGATTTTAAACGATCTATAGAATTTTCACCAAATTAAGTAAACTGATTTAAGTTAGAGGAATTCCGCCAAATTTCAGAAAATTGAAATTCTCGCATTTTGTATATGGTAGTTAACGGTGATTAAAACCCGCTATAGTTAATAATTTGAATAACTGCTGCTTATTATATGCCTTCATTAAATTTTGGCAATCGAACCATATAAATGATAGATAACTATTTCCCATTTTCATTGCTGTTAAATCAATGCTTCGAATGATTCCTGAAAACAAAAAAATCTCGCAAAATGGTGTATATTGGCATTTTGGCGATCGAAGTACTGTGTAATAAATAATTTATTCTTATTTGTTAAAGCAGAGCTACGGAAGTTTTTTTTACTAGAAACGGTTAGAAAGGCGTAATTAATACTGTCTAATATATTTTTTGTTTTACGAATTGGAATATTTGTTTATTCCTACTTTAGTACATTTCTTAGCAAAGTTGGCGAAAAATATTCAAATGTAGTGCAACTCTGTACATATTATTAATTCCATTTCACAATTGAGATGAGCCGATGTCACTAGCGTATGCATAGATATTTTTTTTTTAATTAATTCCGCCAAACAGAGTATTGCGTATTGCCTTTAGTGCCAAGTTTAATTTGTGGTTTGAGCTATTTGCCATCGACTGGCGGTGTTAATTTCGCCAATATGGCAGTTCTAGCAAAGTAAACAGATAACTCATTTCGTGTTCTATTTTTAACATTGCTATAGTTTCCGTAGCAACGGAATCCATTGTTGCCACTTAAGTTGTTAAATTCTACAATTAAGTGAAACCACTCATTTCTACAGCTGTTAAGAATCGAAAAAGTGAAAACGCATCAATAGTGAAACAAATAGAACTGTAATAGACTTGCACCTTAAAAATAATCGAAGTTTTAATGCAATTCTACATACCTTTAATTTTATTTCCTTCGAGTGTGGATGTCATTTTTTACGTCATTTTTGCTGTTTTGCTGGCAGATTATCCGGAGCAGCACATACCTTCTAATGTATTTTCTCCTCCGGAAGCAAGAGCGTATGTCCGGCGCGTATTTGTGTAACCCCATTGTGTTAATCAGAAAACATTCTGGTGTCACATTTTTTAGACCATTTTTTTATCGCGGAGATTCCGATCCTGAAGTATATTGATTAAGCAGGATTAGCCAGAAATTTTTCATGCGAACGTTACGACTACTGCAACTCACATATATGTACACGTGTGTGCGATAAGGGAGTGAAGAATATACATTTTGTATGGCAAAAAACTCCACTTGGGGGGTTGTGACACCCTATCCCCTCCTTGGCTACGCCACTGTACGCAAACATAACTTGTCACGTCATGAAAAACCGTCATAGATGGCAAACTCCGAAGTTGTTCTGAGGGTTATACAAAATTAAAAATTTTTCTTTTAGTGAATTTTACTTTTGATACAGTTCGGATATTTGGTTTTAATACATTTCGGCCACCAAGGTGAGATGAAATATTACTAAATACGGCAACCCAGAATTTTCTTAATTATTGAATTTGACACTATGCAACTACAGTAGATTCCCTAACACGCTAGATACGTTCCGTGTTATAGGAATCCGTGTTGTACGGGTCCTGCGCTATACTCCACCTGGAGTGCGAACTACGCGGTATAATCGCGGTAAAACTTATTCGAGCTTCGTAAATATGCAATGATGTTTGGTGTTGCCATTCAAAAGGAATGTTAATTACAGTAGCTAAGGCGTCATAATATCAGAACATATGTCTCATTTCACCGTGCTGCATGAGTCTCTTTTAACGTGTTACACGAAAACGATCGTAATGTTTTCGTCGTGTTCTGAGAATTCGTGTTGTAGACCCGTGTTATAAAGGGGCCAACTGTAATCTGTAAAAAATGAAATTAGTTATTTATTTAGGGCGAATTGACAGTGAGATAAACGTCAGTTTTATGTAACAAGTGTAATACTGCATTAAGAGTTCAATAAGAGTATTAAGCTTTTTCTCAGAAGTTACATCAAGAAAGTTTTCATTTACAAAAGCGACATGATTTTCACCTGAGCAGGGTGCATTTTTGGCTTTTAAACGTAAATGATGCATCCATTGTTTCATGTAGGTTTTTTAATTTAGGTAAAATTTAATAAAGTCGTGTGTAACATAACTGCGCTAATGCATTGTCCACGCTTTGAAAAATGCAAGATAAAATTGTTGTCAACATCATGTAATGTTATTTATGTGGTATATACTATATATTAATGCTATAAATTAAACCTCACAAAGAGAATTATATGATGTAGAAATCAGGCATTTTTCGAAAGAGAAAAGTTTTGTCTGCATACCATAAAGTTCTTTCTTTTTTGATTGCCAGTCACATTGACGTAGTTTTAGTGTCCTGTTGCAATCGTCTAAAATTTGCACTCATGACGTCAACTTTTAGTCACGATTCAAATATTTTTTCACGTTTTGAGATTCCGCATTATTGGGTTTAATTCGAATTATATATGTGTGAGGAAAATATGCGTTTCCCACCGTGCGGAGAACGGGTACGCAGCTAGTCTATACTATTAAAATCTGTGCGCGTCTGTCTGTGTGTGTGTGTGTGTGTGTGTGTGTGTGTAGCATCATCTCCTCCTAAACGGCTGGGAGTTGAGTTTCGACCGAGGTATCAACGAATTCAGAAAATTTCGAGAAAGAAACTCAGCTAATTTAAATTTCGAAATTCGAATTAGTTTAGGAGATATTGATAAAAAACCCCATCAAAAACGCTAATTTTTGCTCTCCGCAATTCCGTGATTGTAACCCCTGTAGTCAAAAAAGTGAGAAATAACCATCGAGGTTGCCATGTTTGGCTATTTTATTAAATTATTTAGACTCCTGCTGTAAAAATAAAACAATAATGATTTTTTTTCTGTTTAGATTATTTACATAGTTATTTTTTAATTAAAATATTGCGTTCATGTTATATCAGAGCTGGAATTCAATGTTTTTTATGTGTAAAAAAATAAGGGACTGAGAGATTTCCGAGACTAATATGTATATTTTTCAGTTTGGCCCCCCCAAAAAAATGGCTCATTTGGCGATTTTGAGAAAGTAGTAGGTTCTACCGATTTGCACAGTTTTGGGCTTGGCGCAAATTACTGAGAGCGTAACGAAATAGTATTTTTAATAACAAGTATATGTTTTACGGCGCTATACTTCGATTTTTCATACAGAAATAATGTAGTTATTAAGGCGATTTTAAACGATCTATAGAATTTTCACGAAATTAAGTAAACTGATTTAAGTTAGAGGAATTCCGCCAAATTTCAGAAAATTGAAATTCTCGCATTTTGTACATGGTAATTAACGGTGATTAAAACCCGCTATAGTTAATAATAATTTAAATAACTGCTACTTATCAATAATATGCCTGCATTAAATTTTGGCGATGGAACCATATAAATGATAGATAACTATTTCCCATTTTGATTGCTGTTAAATCAATGCTTCGAATGATTCCCTGAAAACAAAAAAATATCGCAAAATGGTGTATGTGGGCATTTTGGCGATCGAAGTACTGTGTAATAAATAATTGATTCTTATTTGTTAAAGCAGCGCTACGGAAGTTTCATTTACTAAAAGCTGTTAGAAAAGCGTAATTAATAATGTCTAATATATTTTTTGTTTTACGAATTGAAATGTATGTTTATTCCTACTTTAGTACATTTCTTAGCAAAGTTGGCGAAAAATATTCAAATTTAGTGCAGCTGTGTACTTATTTATAATTCCATTCCACAATTGAGATGAGCCGATGTCACTAGCGTATCCATAGATATTTTTTTTAATTCCGCCAAACAAAGTATTGCGTATTGACTTTAGTGTCATGTTTAATTTGTGGTTTGAGCTATTGGCCATCGACTGGCGGCGTTAACTTTGCCAGTATGGCAGTTCTAGCAAAGTATACATGAATAACTCATTTCATGTTCTATTTTTAACATTGCTATAATTTCCGTAGCAACGGAATCCATTGTTGCCACTTAAGTTGTTAAATTTGACAATTAAGTGAAACTACTCATTTCTACAGCTTTTAAGACTCGAAAAAGTGAAAGCGCATCAAACGTGAAATAAATAGAACTAACTGTAACAGACTTGCACTTTAAAAATAATCGAAGTTTTCATGCAATTCTACATGTCTTTAATTTTATTTCCTTCGCGTGTGGATGTCATTTTTTACGTCATTTTTGCTGTTTTGCTGGCAGATTATCCGGAGCAGCACATAACCTCTAATGTATTTGCTCCTCCGGACATAAGCAAAAGTGTATGTCCGGCGCGTATTTGTGTAACCCCACTGTGTTAATCAGATTTTTCTGGTGTCAGATTTTTTAGACCATTTTTTCCCGCGGAAATTCCGATCCTGAAGTATATTGATCATTGATAAATGAAAAAAAAAAGATCAATTATATGCAAGCAGGAGTAACCAAAAATTTTTCATGGGAATGTTACGGGAGTGAAGACTATACATTTTGTATGGCAAAAAACTCCACATGGGGGGGTTGTGACCCCCTATCTCCTCCTTGGCTTCGCCACTGTACGCAAGCATCAGTTGTCACGTCATGAAAAACCGTCGTAGATGGCAAACTCCGAAGTTGTTCTGAGGGTTATACAAAATTAAAAATTTTGCTTTTAGTAAATTTTACTTTTGATACAGTTCGAATATTTGGTTTTAATACATTTCGGCCACCAAGGTAAGATGAAATATTACTAAATACGGAAACCCAGAATTTTCTTAACTATTGAATTTGACACTATGCAACTACAGTAGATTCCCTATATACGGTAGATACGTTCCGTGTTATAGGAATCCGTGTTGTACGAGTCCTGCGCTATACTCCACCTGGACTGCGGACTGCGCGGTATAATCGCGGCAAAACTTATTTGCGCTCCGTAAAAATGCAATGATGGTTGGTGTTGCCATTCAAGAGGAATGTTAATTGCAGGAGCTAAGGCGTCATAATATCAGAACATATGTCTCATTTCATCGTGCTGTACGAGTCTCTTTTAACGTGTTACACGAAAACGATCGTAATGTTTTCGTCGTGTTCTAAGAATTCGTGTTGTAGACCCATGTTATAAAGGGGTCAACTGTAATTTGTAAAAAATGAAAAATGAAATTAGTTATTTATTTAGGGCGAATTGACAGTGAGATAAACGTCACTTGTATGTAACAAGTGTGATACTGCATTAAGAGTTCAATAAGGGTAATGAGCTTTTTCTCAGTTACATCAAGAACGTTTTCATATTTACAAAAGCGACATGATTTTCACCGGAGCAGGGTACATTTTTGGCTTTTAAACGTAAATGATGCATCCATTGTTTAATGTAGGTTTTTTAATTTAGGTAAAATTTAATAAAGTCGCGTGTAACATAACTGCGCTAATGCATTGTCCACGCTTTGAAAAATGCAAGATAAAATTGTTGTCAACATCATGTAATGTTATTTATGTGGTATATACTGTATATTCTAAACCTCAATGTGGTATATACTAAATCTCACAAGACGAATTATTTGATGTAGAAATCAGGCATTTTTCGAAAGAGAAAAGTTTTGTCTGCATACCATAAAGTTCTTTCTTTTTTGATCGCCAGTCACATTGACGTAGTTTTTGTTTCATGTTGCAATCGTCTAAAATTTGCACTCATGACGTCAACTTTTAGTCTCGATTCAAGTATTTTTTCACGTTTTGATATTCCTCATTACTGGGTTTAATTCGAATTATGTATGTGTAAGGAAAATATGCGTTTCCCACCGTGCGGAGAACGGGTACGCAGCTAGTATATAATAAAATCCGAGAGTAAACAAAGTTTGTACCTGGCTGGCCGGCTATGTAGTGTGTAGGTCTGTGACCTCCGATCTTATTCGTGTGCCTTTCGATCTCATAGTGCCGAGACAGGTGGTCACAGACCTACCAAATTTTCTATACGGCTCCACTACGAAATGTCCTAACACACATCGGAACAATTTTTTTCGAAATTCGAATAAAAAAATTTTTTTTTCTGTTTTATGCGGTTTCTGGTATTTTTTCTCTCATAATACGCAATATAACGCCGGTAATTACCAGTGGCGGCTCGTGGGATACAGCAAGTACAGCCGGGCTGCACTTGAAATCATCAGCACATACTTTAAAATAATTTATTCTACTAATTTTCCGAAATTCAGATTAGAATTATGGAATTCCTATGGTAAATTAAAAAAATCTCCAAAAAAAAACGAAACAAAAAAAACCGTATTGTGGCCAGATCGCTCATTCAGAAAAAAAGCACTTTAATCTTCCCGCAATTCAATTGGGAAAATCATTGGTTCAGCCCAGAGCACTGATAAGAAAATTGGCAGCACCGTTGCCATGACAACGGTTACGTAAGCATTTCCTCCGGCATAGGCTATAATGAGGGTACGCAGCTAAGACTCAGCTCATTCAAGATTTTGAAAGGTCGGCAGCACCTGTGAATTCGACTGTCTGATTGGCTCGAGAAGTGAGGGAGGGAGTAAGGAGAATATTTGTTCTGCAAACTCTCGACTTTTATATTGCTGAATTTATCAAGAAGGTAAACCTGAATAGACGCTTATGAATGGACAATTACCCATCAAAGCAGTATTGTTTTTAAGTAAGCAAGAACTGGCATTTAGAGGACATGGGAGCGAAAAAATTCTTTAAACATAGGAAATTTTAAAGAGCTTTTAAAATTATTGATATCTGAATTAAAACAACGCCTTTTTATGAGGGCATCACTGACCGATTCGCAAGTTTAAAAGAAAGGAGGATTGATTTGACTTATAAAAAATAAGTACGTTTTCTTTTTTTTTTTTTTTTCTTTTCTTCTCAAGTTATCGTTACAAAAGAAAATTCTAAGGAAACTTCGAATCAGACACGGATTAATGCAATTTTGAGGATAAGAGCGGCTGGTTGAAATTTATGTCCATTTTATGGAAAAGTAAAATAGGATCTCTTACATTTTTTATGTAATTTCTTTTTTTTTTTCCTCGGTGAGGGCTTAATCCGCCAACTTTCGAATTCAATAACAAAGATTTTCCATTCCTGTCCGGAGGAGGGGGGGGAGGCTCATATGCTTCCGGCTGCACTAACAGTTTTGACCACGGGCCGCCACTGGTAATTACACTCGCAATAAAGTGATATTTGCATCATCCGATAGGGGGGGAAATTTTCTTTTAAAAACAGTTTGTTCTGACTGCGTAATATAATTTGCAGATTTTTGGAAAATTTTTAAAGTAAATTACTTTTGACGATAATTTTTGTAAAATAAATTTAAAACTGTTGCATCTCGAATTCTATCCGTCATAACTTTTTAATATTTTGTCTAATGACGGAACATGCACTTCGCCCTCTTTTAAAAGAAAAACGGGAGGAAAATATTAATTAGGAGATTTGTAAATAATTTTTAAGTAAAGAAGAATTTTGAGTTCAATAGCAGCTGCTTAAGAATTTTACTATCATATCTTGCGGTTTGGTTGTCTTGAACAGAAACAATGAGTAGAATTGCCCGTTGAAAAAAATAAATAAAACTGCTTTTAAACAAAACTCCAAATTTTCGTAAGTGAGATAGATCTAAGTCATTTTGATGTAATGAGTTTCAAACCCTTTTCGGAATTCAATCAGAATAACCGACTATCCCAAGCAAAAAATACTCCACACACGGAATAATGGACGATATCCATATGGGACTATTTCAGTGGACATGTCGATGGAAAATATAAATTTGAAACAATCAGATTAAAATAAGAATCTATTGCAGTTCTTTGGTTGAGGGTCACGTGTTGGTTGAAAAATGACGTCATAACGATATTGACCATTCCGCAAATTCTCTAATTTCAGATCAGTTGGAGGAGCATAGTCATTTATTAAAATTTAAGATTACGTATCATTTTCGGATTTTCATTCTCGCATCCTGCAATATACAAATCAGAATCTTTTTTTTTTTAATTTCAAGCAATAAATTGCACATTCAGGCCTTTATTCAAAGATAAACAACTAAAAATTATTAATTGGAGACATTGTACAAATTTTAAACAACATTTTGAATTTAATACTTCCCGGTTTCTTAGCAACGACAGGATTGAATAATTTTGCTGTAAAAGAAAGCATGAATTAAAATTAAAGGACAAGTATCATGTAGGAGGTCAGAAGTTCGTTGGATTTGCTATGGGAAAAGCATAGTGCGCATGTGCAGCTTCGGGTAAATTGAAAAGTCTGTTGCCAGACATACGAAGGAAAAACTGCAAAATAGCTGCAGTAGCTTTAAGAATTTTAAAAATTCCTGCAAAATAATGTTTATTTATTTCCATAATATGTATTTTTATTTTCCTAAACTACACTACTGGCCAAAAGTATTGCAAGTTTCAGAAATTTAACCCTTTTCAAGATTAAGCCCCCTTTCCCCCCGTCAAAATTAAAAATCAATATAATTGATATTTTTTATGTCAACATGTTAAATTGATTATTCGAAGACAAGATAGCATTAAGTTAAAGAACAAGAATAACTATTTAATTTAGTGGAAAAAAAGCATAAAAAATATATAGGTTATTATAGAAATCACAATCCATTTTGGCTTGCCGGAATAAAATAAAATAAAGAATTAACTTCAAGGTCTTCTGCAAAAAAGATGATAATAAATAAACGCAATTGAACTAAAGATCATTTATAATGTCGCTGAGAAGCCTTGACTTTGATGACAACAGCCAGTCTTTTAGGTATGGAATCCACAATGTTTTACAACACTTCCTTCGGTGTTTCATGGGGCCAACTTAAATTATTGGTTCCTGAAGCTCACATTTTGTATTTTGGTGATTTTCGAATGTATTCTTTTCCATTATACTACATAAATTCTCAAAAATATTTAAATCTGGCAAATTTCCTGTCCATTTTTTCTGGTCTTATTCTTGAAACGACAGTTAGATTTCTCCAACTTTTGGCCAGTAGTGTAAGAACTCTAAAGAGTAGCTTACCTTTCATTTTATTTTTCTATTTTCCAGCTTAAGTGACAGTAATGGAGAGAAACATAATCAGAAAAAAAGAAATTGGGAGGGGAGGGGGGTCTAAACATTGGAAAAGGCAGAACTTTTCACAAAAAGACTTTGTTTTGGTTAAAAAATTGATAATTATTTCGAGAGGGGGAAGGAAGACCGAACGACCAGTTTCCCTAAAGATATCCTTTATAATGGATTACGTTACTATGGTAACAATTGTGAAATAGTTTTTATGTAAATTCTATTCGCAAATGAATTTGACATATTTAATGTCACGAATTTAAAATTGCTTCAAATTTTAATGACGATAACGCGCTTTACGGAAAAATTACTTTTGCATGGTTTACTTTTACGAGAGCCAAAATATTCACGAAACAATGAATGCTTCGTGTAGATATTTCTGTGTCTGTGATATCAACAATATTTTAAGATTTTTTTTATTGGTAGAGTTTTACCAAGGTGTTCTACAGAATGACTGAGATTACACATCACTTAAGCTTCAGGAATTAAAAGACAATAACAAAAAAAGTCGCCCATACGATGTGACGTTATTTTAGAACTAAACCTAAAAGACGAAACTATCCTGCATTTTGAAAGTGAAAAGGTTTGTCTGGAAAACACTGTTTACGTGCTGTGTGATCTCAAATAACGCTAACATAAATTTTGTGTTATCATTTTGCAGTTACGCTAGCATTTCAAGTAAGTATCTGTTAGTCAAAGCTTATGCCAGGAGTAAAAGAATTCTTCATATTTTGAAATTTCGTAAAAACGGAACTAATTTCACTAATATGAGTAAGAAAAACATTTGATTCAATCCGTACGAAGAACGAATACGCAGCTAGTATAGATAATATATTGCGTTAAACATTTAAAACGTTTCAAAATTAAAATTAATGCTAAATAATTTTTCTTTTATAAAAGTTATTTTGCATAAAATAGCTAAATAATAAATCTTTTTTTTTTTTTTTTTCAGACACAAGTTGAAGGAAGCAAACTCTTTTCTCGTCAAGTTCATCGTCGATTTCAATAATAGCAAATTCAATTTCAATGTAGGCTTTGATTAATTTATTCAATTCCGATTCGATTTGCATTAGCTTTAATAACAGAGTAGTTAATATTACTCTCTACGCTGAATTTTTTAAAAGCAGACACCAACAGCATGCTGTTATTCCTTAGAAATAGATTACTTTACTAATACGAACTATCAATGAAAGTCAAACACTAAATATATTTTTATAAAATAACTAAAGAATTCATTTTTAATGATTTTTTAACTTATTTTGTAACTCACAATATGTAACTGTAGTCAAGTATTTTAGATACCTAAAGAAAATATTTGAAATAAAGTTTTCTAGCAGAACTTTCAAAAAGATAAAGCTAAAGAAATATAATTATTTCATCTTAAAATTCTATGACAACTGAACCTTTTATTATTGCTATACCACATCTATCATTTGTTTAGGGAATTGAGTAAAGAAAAGAAAATAAATGCGATCGACGTCTAACGTCAACTGGTACTTTATGGACTAATAGCAACTCCTGGATTTCATGCTCCGCCCATTTTAGTTTCCCTTCTGTTTATTTTCTCCATTGCGGTGGGAAATTTTATTATGATCATTTCCCCCACCTGTGAATTTGTTTGTTAACGATCAAGTACTCTGTTTATTCATTTTGTTAATACTGCAGTCGTTTAGCGAATATAATTAGTTTTTTAAAAGTAAGTCAATCGATTTAAACTGAGCAGCAATTGTTACATTTCGCTTTAAGGGAACGTTATGGGAAACAGAAGGGGATTTTTTTAGTTGTACCGGTTAGTTATTTCGATCAATTGATTACATTTAATATTACGATTTTCCGAAGCTGTATATGTGTGAAAAATAATATGTACGTCAATTTTTGTTTAAAAAAAAAACGAATATCTCTAAAATACGTTTCCAGGAATGACTGTTCATAGAGTGCAATGTATCGGATTTTTTTTTCTCCTGCAAAAGTACTATAAATGCTACTTACACTATTTTTAATAGGCTACACGGTACTGTACACAGAAAAACCTAAATTTCTCACAAACGATGCACATCTACTGTAGTTAGAACACTGATGAATGACAAACGAAGAGAACTGATAAACAAACCCAAATCATAAAACCCTCTCAAACTTGTTGGTAAGTTAAAAATATAAACATTTCTCTTATACAACATAACAGTATAGTACGAATACGAAGATCCATAAATTTATTCTTTCAAGGGTTCGCAGTCTAAAATGAATGTTCCACACGCTAAAAAATCAATGTTTGCAACTTTGTTGCATGTAAATCTGTTAGTGCGTTAGAAAGACTTAAAAATTCCTCCGAGCAACGCAACCCTCCGCTCCTAGGCAGATAGCCCTTGCGTAGTTTTGCCTTAAACAACACACAAAATCGGTTTATTACAGTATGATTAAAGAATTTTCAAAATTCCCGTGAATTAAATGAAATCGTCAGAGCTTAATATTATTACATTTGATATTCATCAATTTATCGCCAAATAATGAAAATATAACCAATCTAGTGGCGGATTAATGTAAGTTTGTCGGGGGCGGGGTGGTTAGTTAGAAGATTGACATAAATATCCATTTTATGGAAGTAAAATAGGTTGTTACATTAATTTCTTTTATTTCTTTTATAGGTAATTGTTTTACATTAATTTCTTTTTTCTCGGAGGATGGGGGGGCTATAATCCGCATTCATTTTTCATCCGGTTCATTTTTCAAAGCATTTTTGGCAACTATATTTGGCAATTTGTCGCAAAAATATTTCGCAATTTGTCTCCAACATTGTCGAATTGAGGAATGACAAACGATCGCCGTCGGATTGTTAGCTAATTATATTGTAGGATAGTATTATATGCTTTAAATTTCCCCCCAAAAAAGAGTAAATGTTGGCCGCTATGATTAAAGGACTTGTTTTTGTCTGATCGAGTAAACTAAAATTCGGGAAAGCAGACAATTGAGAAATGCGAAGTGTTTCTTGTCAGAAAATGTGAACCAGACTTCTCATCGATTACAAAGAAATATATAACATTATTTTTCCTTAAAAAATACATTAGACGAAGGTATCCAATGAATAACTTTTAGATAAAATACAATTTATATAAATATGGCAGTGATTATACCGAAGACAGATTTCCTTAACTTGATTAAAGAACAATTATCTTTCAGAAATAAAATTTAGATAACGATTATTCTTATCAAGGATATACCGAGAAAAAGAACGGGTGTAGGAAAGATGGGAGGTTGACTAACAGATGGAAAAGCTTGATTTATCAACATCCAATTAAGAAAAATCCAAAAGTTCGGGGGTGCTCGGGTCCCCATGGTATTCCCCTGGCTGCGTCCCTAATAATCATGCTTTGTTCCTGTAAACGCTGGTTGTCTAGTTGTAATCTGCTTCAGTGACTCAATGCTTTCAGTCCATTGCTTAGACTGGAACGTTAATTGAGAGAGCTAAGAGCGAATAAGTCGATCGCGTTCGAGCCCTATACTTGTAGTATTTTCACTATGCAATAAGATCCACCGGACCTAATAAATTTTTTATATAAGTCCTTCTACTCACGAAATGAAGCCCTCAACTGTAATATATATTTCAACTAAATGCAAATAAATAAATACATAAATAAATTCAAATCTTTTTTCTACTTGTTTATACCAATACAGATAACAGAATACATGAAACAGAAAATTTATAAACACAACAAAACTTTTGTTATTTTGTAAAAAAAATAAATAAATAAAATAAAAAAAAATAGTTAAAATAATTTGAATTGTCCAAATGCAGAGCTTTCAAGTTCTACACACAAAGACAGACACACAAAAAATTAATCATTGCTTTCAATACATTCTTATTATTCAGAATGAAGTTACGTAACTAAGTCTGAAGAACCTAAAAGGTGATACTTCTCATAGGCGTCTGACTGAGGCATACTACTATTACTACAACTAATAATAGTAATATTAAAAAAACATTTGGTTACAAAAATAAATTCATTCTTAAAAATACTCTTTTATTCAAAGTCACTGCAAAAAAAACTTGGCTGTCATATAGTGAAAGCCTAGTACTTTCAAGCTGCATGGGAAAAGGTAAAAAATCACCGAGAGCCCTTTTTAATATTCTCGTAATTGCATCATGGATCAACTAACGAACGAAAGCACGCAATTTACGGAATTATTTCATGACGTCACTTTTCCACCACAGACTGTTAAAATTTTGAATTTTTCAAGCATTTTCAAACTTGTGACATCAAAGTTATGCCTATATGATTTGCAATATCTAACTTGACATCAAGTACTTTTGCGAAGAAGCCATGGGCACTGAATCCTCGTTACACGCTTCACCTCAAGCTGTAAAAAATCACTTACGATTCTCCGCCTTTCGATGAAGATTCGGACAAGTTTGTTACACCTATAGCTATATTTTTCTTATTTCCATTTTGCTGGAATGAGGAAAATTTTGAATTTATCATGACAGATAATGTCGCAGATAGTCATACACAACAACTGCATCCATTAAAAGTAACCATAGCTAGGTTTAAACAGTGTGTTCTTGTTTGTTTCATTTAAAAGTCGTTATCCTTCCGTTATCGTCTTTTGGTATGGACGCAAACAAACTGATAGGAATTAGCTTAAATTAAAACTGTTTTTTTATGAGTAAGTCTTTTATTATGATCAAAGATACATTTGTAAGTTTTTTTTTTTTTAATTACCACTATTTTCTAAGTGTTTGCTTCGAATAGACGAAAACATAAGTGAGTGCTTATTATTGGAATACCACCAGTGTGACTAAATTAAATAACTTTCTATTTTTGAATAGATTATATGAGAAATTTTGAGATCCAGTAGAAAATTTAGTAGATTGCATTTTTGAATACATTAAATGTACTCAAAAGTGCATTCTACTGCATTATCTCCTATACGTCAAAAATGGCACTTCAAATCTACTGGAAAAGTAAAAATCTAGTCAATCTTGTCACACTGATTACCGCCTCTGTAAAACCGAATACGTAATAAAAAAAATGTTGGTGATCAAACAGAATTTTTTTCATTCGTCATTGCGGTGCACTGGTACTACGACGCGATTTAACGTACACGAACCGGGTTTTACTGCAGTTTTTCATGATTACGTATATTAAAGATAGAACGAATTAATCGCCCGCAACCAACACCTCCTATATTTAGAAGGCTTGATTGCGGAAGCTTTTTTACTAGAGATGGCCAATGATTCGATGAGTCGAATCAGTGTTTCGAATCTTGGTACCGAGTGGCTCAGTCTTTACACTCACTCTCTACTGATTCGAATCTCAAGCCCTCAAGGGAAATACATTCCAAGTGCGAAGGGAAGAAAAACTTATTTTCCCTTTGCCGTTCCCAGGGATTTTCCCTTACTCTTTCAACTCTTTTCGACTCTTTACGACTCCTTTCGGCTCTTTTCGACTCTTTACGACTCTGAGTCGATAGATGATTTGAAACAGTAAATGAGTGGGTGTGGGTGAGTTGGTCACTGAGTTGGTGCAGCAACGAATCTTTACTGATTCAGTGTTTCGCTCTGTTTCGGTGATTGTATACTATCGTTGAGATTCGTTAGTTTTTCGAATCTTCTATCGACTCAGAGTCGAAAGGAGCCGAAAAGAGTTGAAAGGATGTTTCATTTAATTGGAGGGGTTTTTTCGAATCTTCTATCGACTCAGAGTCGAAAGGAGTCGAAAAGAGTTGAAAGGATGTTTCATTTAATTGAAGTTTTTTTTTCGAATCTTTGGTGTTTCATTTCTTGGTTGGTGGTCGGATTTTAAAGTTTTATCTGTCTGTGGGTGTGGAGTGGGTCGAACATCGTTTGCTTTTGGGGGGGGGCATAGGCGTTACTTCCTAAGGCCAAGAGGGGTCAATCTCCCCCCCGAAAAAAAAATTAAGAAAATCCCTCCTTCCAACTTGTCTGACTGATTTAATATTTGTTTAAAATTTAATGAAACATCCCTTTTCTACTTTTAACTTCAATATATGTCCCCCTGCCCCCACCCTCAAAAAAAAAAAAAAAAAAAAAAAAAAAAAACGGAACGTTAAGTTTACATGGTGGCGGATTTTCATGTGAAGGGAAATAGAATGAAATAAAGTTAGGATTGTGCTTGTCACTTTTAATGAAGGATACAGGGGCGGTATTAAGCGCTCTCACAAAAGGACTTTGTAGTAAGCAAAATAACATTTCGCTTTATTGCAGCAGATTTCGTTTTTTTTTTTACCTTGTTTTTCGTTTAAGGGGAATGATTTTATTTTCTTTCGTAATTCAGAGAAATACAAAATAGGGCCTAAAGCAGTGGCGTAGTTAGTGTTATTGACAGTGGCGTAGCCAGGATTTTATTTCGGGGTGGGCTGGGTATCAAATTTAAAGATAAAGTTCAATTGTAAGCTAAGTAAAGGGTCCCATTTTTTTTGGGGGGGGGGGCAGCAGCCCCTCAGTAGGACTGGGCCAAAAATCGACATATCGGTTTTATTTCAACATCAAATATCTGATATTCCCATTTTCATTTCAGTGAAATCTCGAATTCGATAAATGGCAAAAATACAGGCCGGCCAGGGGCGTAGCCAGAATTTTTTATGGGGGGGGGGGGTTTATGACTACTGCAACTCATATATATGTATACGTGTGTATGATAATGTAGTGAAGAATATACATTTTGTATGGCAAAAAATTACTCATGGGGGGTTATAACCCCCCTAACCCCCCCCCCTTGGCTACGCCTCTGAGGCCGGCGATAAGAAAATCCTGAGATCAATACCAGCTTGTGATGCTTTTGCGACTGCTTTCTCTCGGAAAGCTTCTTCTTCTCTCATCGCAGAAAAAACAGCTCCATGGTTTATTAGTCTAATTACCATAATTAATTAACGTATATCTCGGAACCTATCCACCGGAGCGCGTTTTTATTGATTCTCGACCCCCCCTACACTCAACACCCCACCGATACTTAAAATTTCGAATGCTTTGACACCAAACTTAACCTTTTAATCTTACAGGCCCAGGGGGTCATACGAAGCTCCCCTATATTTTCAATTTGGGCATTTTAAACACTAGCCTCCTCCGACGGCATCATCAAAGTCTGGAAACCATCCCAGAGCCAATTTCTACATGTTTGCAGTCCTTTTAAGCCTCAATCATGGTTAATTAGTCTAATTACCATAATTAATTAACGTATATCTCTGAAATTATCCATCGGAGCGCGTTTTTATTGATTCTCGACCCCCCCCCTCTGGGACCCCCATCGATACATAAAATTTCGAATACTTTGACACCAAACTTAACTTTTTAATCTTACAGGCCCAGGGGGTCATACGAAGCTCCCCTGTATTTTCATTTCGGGCAGTTTAAACACTAGTTTTACTGGAGCAAGGAGAGAGAGATGCTAACTGCCCGAGAATTCAGCGGAGAAGAAACCCGATGAATGGGTGAAGGGTGTTTAAATAGTACGGCTTTCGGCGCAGAGAGAGGGAAAATTTCTTTAGTTGTTTTATTGATTCAAGATTCGAATCACTGATTCGAATCATCGAAGTAGTGAGTGAGTCGAGATTCGAATCAGTAAAATGAGTTGAACCGCCCATCTCTATTTTTTACCAATACTAAGTTGATCACAATTTTTATTTGATAAATGTGAAACTATTTAAAATTTCTGGTGTGCAAAGTTTAGAAATTATCTTAATTGAAGATAAAAATTAAAATATCTTTCTGATAAAAAATTATTTATTATGATCTAATTTTACAACATATTATACAATTAGTGATAGTTAAAATTTCCTATCTCTCGTAAAATTAAATTTTATATCATAAATCATTAAAATATTTTACGCGGGAGTAAATTAACCACAAACTTTGAATAGTTTTACTTTGTGAAAATAAATGCGTAATGACATCATTTCAGTGAATCTAGCGTTGACGTAAAAATTTCTGTTCTCAGGCATTGTATATCTGGGAGGTATTGCCGCAACACAAGACTTTTCTCCAACGGTAATAACTGCCAAAATTCATTTATTCGTAAATATATATGGGAAATAGAAATACATAGAAAATGGTTCAAAACTGTTTGAGGTATCGCAAATAATTTTGTATTTTTTCAAAAACTCGTATACATACCTTATCCCACAACACGAAATTTTGATTTACGCAAAGATTTATGGATCGCATTCCTCGCGTATTTCAAGAGTCTTCTGTATTTTATTCCTGACGGCATGTAGAATTAAATGCATTTGGGACTCGATACTTTTTACGATATGTATGTGAATTTGGAAAGGAATTCCTGTTCAGAGTGTTTTAGACTTTGATAAATTTTGGTATTAGCAGCATTAGACACTTAATTGAAGTTAATTTAGTGTACCAAACATGCGCTTCTTCTATTTCTGGAAGACGAAAAGTAATGAACTGGAAAAAATTGCGAGAGAGGTTTTCTGAAGTTATATTATTATTTATATTTAATACAAAAAAAAGGAGAATTTGGATTAAAATCGGAATTTTACATTGATTTTCCAATTTTATCTGTTTTTATCCGAATTACACTGCATTCTATATATTTTTATAATTATTATTCCTTTGAGTTCTTGAAGAGGAGAAATTTATGCGCACTATTTTTCCCAACATTTCTACTGCACATATAGAATCTTAAGAGATAAATAATACGAATAGTGCAGAAAAGTATATTTATAAGAACCGTATATTTTCATCATAGTACTTGCTATAGGCGGCGACAGCATAGGTCAAGGGGGAGCACTTACCTTCCCCTGGATTTTTGTATTTCGGTTTTAGCACTGCTGTTTGGCTCTTTTATTCTTTCCAACATGGTCAACGTTATGCTGAACTATCTATGGCCCCATCCCTAGTCTTCCCTAAAAAGTTTTCTGCCGACATCCACGATCAATTCAAATAATCAGCCCTTCGTCGTGTTACACGACTTGGCTAATATACGATCTGGATTGATATCAGCCGGACTCTTGTCAGGCTCTAATGAAGTATAAGTACAATAAACATACAGATGCCGCTAATAAAAAGTTTATTTTTTATATGTAAAGATGCTAAAATTTATTTCTGGTAATTGTAAACTGACCGTTAAAGTTAAAATTTGAGTTTTGTGCTATACTCACATACATAAGTTTTGTATGAAAAAATTTTAATTTTATGAAAAAATACTAAAATAAAATAAAAAGATTGTGTAGTAAAACTAAATATTCATGGCACCGTTTTACAAAAAAAAATCACTGAAATATTATTATTAACTCCAACATATTAATGATATGCTGAATTCATCTTAGCGAAATTACACAATACCTAAATACAAGTAACTAAAATTATGGATGTTAAGTTCCTAAGCGGTATCCAAAAGTAAGACTGAATTGCGCGTTTAACAGTTTACTTCTCGGAAATGGTAGTCAGGCAGTTCGGCCATTAGTTTATTTGTAACGTTATCGAGATTCGTGAAGAAAGACTTCTAAATACTAAGCAAATTAACCGACTTCCCGTAAGTCCATTGGTGTCAGATCTTTTGAACCAAATATCTCGAAACACGGTTATACATGCAGCTCCAAACCGAAACTAAAGTTATGCAATTAAATAATAAATGTTAATTAATTTTTTTTCTCCTACAGATACTAGCTGTTGACCGCCAGTGATCGGAAATATTTTATGTATCCCCGTATATTGATGCTGTATTTATCACTTTCAATGGGGAGTATGTAGTTACACACTTCAATAATAGGTATTGTCTTTCACAGTTCGTATTAATTCACATATATCTGAGAAATAGATTGTAACTGAAGTATTTTTTATAAAAATTAAAGCGACAAAAATTAAAATAAAATAACATCCTAATACGTTAAAATGATTTTTTAACTGTTTCGAGGACATATTTGAACGGTTGTAAATTTGGAGTTACAACCTTATTATTGTTAACAAGTTCCAATCAATAAATGAGAGTTTCACATTGTACACGGGCAACTTTCTTTCAGCAAGAAATACGTGTATACCCTGTGTTTTAAAAGTTTAACCAGAACTAAAGATGCTTACCAGAATTAAAAATATATCCGCCCACTTAAATTTTAATTGCGTTCCTTCAACAATCACAAGTACGGACTTTTCGTCCTTTAAATCGGTTTCTTAAATTGTTATTGTTCTTTATTTCATTTGATTTCAAGTATCAATGAACTTTTCTGACTGGATTAAATTTCGGACATATATTGCTTAGGGAGGATCAAAGTTCTCTGTGGGCGTTATTTATTTATTTATTTTTATGAGGGCAAAACTTTCCTACCCAGGGAACTAAAACTCCCGAAATACCGATACCTGAATAGCGAGCAATGTGTTAAACTTAAAAAAAATTACAAATTTCATTTAGATTAATAGTACATCAATTGCAATTGCGTTTTCGGACATCATATTTGCATTGCGAGGGCGAAACTTTTTATCATAATGCATGCTGCAATCCGACCAATGTTTCGGCGCTAGATGGCGAAAAATGAATTTTACGTGACGGGCAAGCAGTGTACTAATTGTGATGGGAATGTAGAATATACCAATAGTGGATTCTCTATATACATGGTGGATACGTGCGATAAAGTGTAAAAGATAACTGAGCATAGGCTTCGGCAGCATAGGGCAAGAGGGACATTCGTTTCCCTCTAAAATTTTGTATGTCGGTTTAACCCCTGCTTTCTTGTTTTTTATTCTTTCCAACATGGAAAATATTATGCTGAATTTATTTTTGCTCCCCGTAACCCCCCGAAAAATGTTCCGCCGGAATCCATGGTACTTGTTCCGATTATTGTTCGGAACGACGGTTTATGGTCTAACAGAGCAGCACTTCCTTCCGAATGAAGATGTCAAGAATTTGAGCAAATCTTGCGTATCCTCAAAAGACGTTTTTCCTTGAAATTAAGATTCCCAGAATAATGTTAAGAATGGCTTCGAAATACCGGAAATAGTTTATTTAAAAAACTATATTTCGGAAAAACTATTCCGGAAAAACTATATTTCGCTGGCTAAATAGTATGTCCAGACATCAAAGATAGAATACATTTTTTACTTTGCATTGAAACCTGATAGTAAACAGATTGATACGTGCCATAAATTTAGTAGTAAAAAGATTTGTTTATATATGTATACAGGGTGTTCAAAGAGGTGGTAACGGGCTTTAATTCTTTATCTATTAGAGATAAGTGAGAAGTGTAAATTGAAACAAATATTCAAAATCAGGTCTGAAATAAGACTCCGTTAAGAAAAAATTCCTCTCGCTCATTTAGAATGAGTTACCCTTTTTACATTTCTATACGACCCCAGTTACTAAAATGTGCCCCATAGACTAATGAAGTGTTGTACCAAATTTGAGACTTTCATTATAGAAAGGTGATCGGGGACTTCACATGATTTTGAATATAAACGTTTGTTCCTGGAGTGGAAAAAAAGATTTTCTTTCGTCATTTCTGTACGACCCTTAAAATACGATCATTCGACGCGACTTTCACTTTCCGAACATGTACCATGTAAGAAAAGTGTTGTAATCATGAAAAAATTCGACGTCGAGGTTTTGGTGTTTTTACACGTTTTGAGTTCTGAATCCATTTGTGCTATTTTTACGAGATGTATGTATGTCCGTGTGTGTGTGTGTGTGTGTGAGTGAACACGATAGCTCCTAAACGGGGCATTCGATTGAGCTCAAATTGGGTGTATATGTTATAAGCCACCGTCGCAAGACCGGTATTGATTTTGGAGTGTATAGGACTTATAGTTTTTCTACAGGGCTAGAACAAAGATTTCTTTTACATTATGCTCTATGGGGGGAAATTCTTGAAGGTGCGCTAAAGTTTAAAGGGTACATTCGATTAAGCTCAAATTGGCTATATATATACCCAATTATTATAACATATTTCTTTTACATTATGGCCTATGGGGGGGATTTTTGAAAGTGCGCTAGCGTTTAAACGGTACATTCGATTGAAAAAAAAAAACAAGAATTTTTGCTGAATTATTCATCGATTAAAATTTATTTAAATGCTTGGTAATGATCTTAATCGTAAGTGTTCGGAAAGTCGAGTGGAGTCACTCCAGATGTTTTTCCTTCGAGAGCCATTGAACAATGGTTATGTCCGCGTCATACTTATCTTCGTATCTCTGATACTTTTTAAGGTACAATTCTCAAATTTTGTATGTCACTCATTAGTGTATGGGCATGTGTTAGTAACTGCCTACACTACCCGGAAATATGATTATTCGACGTGATTTTTTCCCTTCGAGAGCCATTGAAATGTGGTGTAAGTGAGCATTATGCTTATCTTAGTATCTCTAATACTTTTTAAGGTATAATTCTCAAATTTTGAATGTCACTTCATTAGTGTATGGGGCACATTTTACTAACAGGCAATTGTTTTGTATGGCGATCGCATACAAATTTAAAAGGTGTAACTTTTTTTGAAAATTAACGAGAGGAATCGTTTCTTAATGGAGCCTTATTCTCGACTTTATTTTGAACCTTTTTTCAATTTACACTGCCCACTTGTCTCTTAATAGATAAAAAATTAATGCCCGTCACCAACTTTTTGGGACACCCTACCCTATATACAGGGTGTCCAGTGCTAACGCTATCCAATGGCTATTTCCTAAACCGTTAGTCAGAGACACATAGTTCCAATTACAAAAATGCTTTAAATTATATAATCTATTATATCAGAAACGATCAAAGTCAATAATTCAATTTCTATAAATATTAAAAAATTTACATTTTTATGCGTCCCTCGGTCCTATCAGTCATACTTAGAAAATTTTTCTTTATGCAATTTCATGCACAATTAAAAAAAAAAAAAACCTCGTCCTTCTACGACAAAAATTCATCGATTTATAAAGCCGCAAACATTGTGACTTAAGTCCCTTTTCCACGTTTAAAAATGTCCCGTTATGGTAAACCGTTAAGGGACCATATAAATACTGAAATTTCAAATTATAGGCTTTAATTTCTTTTTCTGGCATAATGCGGAAAAAGAAGCAAAGCTAATTTTAGAGTACTGATCTTCAAGCAGACAGGCCTTATTATCGAATGGGCAAATCGGGACTTTGCCCAGGGCCCCCGGCTCGAAAGGGCCCCCCCAATTTAAAATGATGTTCTGAAATATTCTTTTTTATATCAAAATTTTATAAAAAAAATAAAACAAATTTCGTAGATCAGAACCCCCAAATCCATCAATGCCCGCGGCCCCTGTTGGTCATAATCGGGACCTGCAAGCAGAGGGTTATAGTCAAGCTCTATTAAAATCTGAGGTCAGACATACTAAGTCGTATATCTGTAGCATGCCGATGTGTAACGTAAGAGTGTGCTACGCAAAGTACAGGAAGAGTTTTCTGTACGGGTGCATATTCAGATTGTAGTCGAAGGAACCTATTTAACGCCAATTCATTTAAAAAACCTGTTTAAATAATTCTACTTTCAGCATAAGCCATATTTTTATGTTACTTTATTGGATACACATTGTTAAAGGTTAATCTTCATTATTGCAATCTATATTCATAAAATAGTTAATGAAATTGCTAATAAATATTACAAACCTCAAAACATGTACATTAATTTTTCTCTTAATTCATTTCGTATACAACCCCTATTTCGCAACTCGAAAAGTGCTCTAACTTTAAGCAGCTGTAACTCGCCGAATTTTGGTCGTAGATGGACGAATTTTATTTTATTGTGCATGAAATTCCATAAAGAAATTTTTTCTAAATATGACAGGTAGGACCGGGGGGCCGTATAAAAATTTAAATTTCGTAATTTTTATAGGATTTGATTTATAGACTTCGATTGTTTCTCATATTATACAATTATTATTATACAATATTATTATACAATTTAAAGCATTTTTGCTATTGGAACTATATAACTATTGGAGCTGCAGACCTTCCCGATTTCTTCGGGAGATTTCCTACCACTAATTTTTACCTAGCAATGTGTAATTAAAATAACGCCAAAAATTTAATGAAAAATAAAACTGTTTAAAAATTGTGGTAGAAAATTTCCCGAAGAAGTCGGGAAGGTTGGTAGCTATGTATATGTCTCTGACTAACGGTTTAGGAAATAGCCATTGGACAGCGTTACCACTGGACACCCTGTATATATATAGGGAAGCTATATATGCGTGAAACATTTTGTATTGATTGCTAATTCTCTAACGCAGACTGAATCTGACTGACTGACTGAAGGAAGGTCTCAATGCAGTGCCAGTATGTGAAGTGAGGTGCCATTTCTTCAGGTAGGGGGACCGAAGGGACTGATCAATGCAGATCAGTCATGAGACGAGAAAAGATGAAGATGGCAGACAAAAGGGAAGTTCAGCGGCGAGCGAGAGCATACAGGACGGCTTTGAGCCTTTTCCTGTTACTAGCCTCAGATGGATCGTAGTCCGCATATTCCGCGACAGTTTCGTTGGGAAGCTCATCAAGGTGACTGTAGTACCTAGCAGCATCCATGTAGAGATGTGTTGCCGTAGCGTCTGAACATGTAGTGGTTTTTGGTATGGAGCTTTGCTTCTTTTCTAGCAAATCTATGGACGATTTGGCAGTATATGCCCACACCGGGGCGGCATATGTCGCAGTACGGCAGATGAAAGATTTATATAGTAGCAGGGTCCTGTTTGGAGGTGAGAGATGCTTTTTTACAGATGACCCGGTACAAGCTTTTGAGAGATAATCAGATCACATTATTCAAGAAATAATGATGGCTAACCTTCCGAAAATACCGTACAAGTTGGCAGCTATGCATTAGTACACAGAATTTGAGATGAATTATGAATTGAAGATTGGGAAGTTAGAGACGAGTCCATTTAAAAGAATTGACTGAAATATACACCGGAGAATACTTGGTATAAACAGCGAAAGTTCAGTAAAATAGTGTAGTGAAGAACCAATATCCCATCTACTATGAAAATAGTGAATCTGAAAAAAGAAAATGAACTGAATCTGGGTAACATTTTTTTTTTTTTTTTTTTTTTTTTAAACTATGCTCGATGTCACTTTGGGCATTACGTATAGAACATGTATGATTTGTCCAAATGGATCCTACAACACTTGTTGAGATTCAAAAATACATTACATTAATCAAATGCACACGTATAAAGACCCAACAATCAAAAAGACAATTATTTTTCTGACATATATAATTTTAATTTACAATGTAATTGTTAGTACAAAGACACGCTTTCAAAATAATGGAGCATGTACTTATTGTCTGTCACTTTCTGTCATTACAGTGCACAGAAGACCGCCAGTGGTATAGTCATAGACCGCCAGTGGTATAGTAGTGGTATAGACCGTCAATGGTATAGCAAGGCGACGGACTCTCACTGGTTCTTTTATTTAAACTTTTGCATCCCGCATTTTTTACTTTTAAGAGGGATGCTCAAAAATGTATGCTTAATGTATCAAAATTTCAATTTTGTAATTCTGCATCAGAAAAGCTGCCAAAAGGAGCTTTTTGAACCACTTAGGTAGACATTGAGACTAGCTTACAAGTCCTTTGTAAATTCTAAATAATGTAAACATATCCCTAGGAATAGAATGCGCATGTTATTTTTCAAACTAAGGCTGGAAGTTTGGCCATTTTATCATGGAGGCACCTAACTGGTGACCAATGGGTCCACCTGCGAAATTACACCCAGGCCCATATGCCATGAATTGCATCGAAACCCAGGCTGCTATTTGGAGAAAATCGCCTTACCAATTTAAGATTTTGGAACGAACAATTAAATATATTTTAGCTATTTTTTTTTCGTTTGAACACATTCATCTAATATTATAACAGCTCAAAGTTTTTCTACCGTAATTATAAAATTAATTATATCAGCGGTTCTCAACCTTTTTAACGTCGCTGCCCCCCCCCCAAAAAAGGCTAACTTACGGAAGCGCCCCCCCCTCACATTTTTCAGCAGACATTTAGTTTTTTAATCTTTATGAATGAACATTTAGTCGAATTTTCTACAAAATAATGTTATCAGTAAAGTTTGAATGAACACTTTAAGTGAAAATGGTTTTATTTTTGAGTAAAAGTTTTTCTTACATGTGTAATTCGAATTGATTCTAGTGATGTGGAATCTAAAAATAAACAAAATTATTTGACTCTTGGAGTAACGTCTCTCATTAGTTACTCGTAGTAATGAGTACAAACCTGAGATCGAGTACAAACCCAAGTTAGTAAGGAGTACGAAACTGAGATCATTGTGATTTTATGACACAAAAAACTATGTCGGCGCCATTCGCAATCAAAGGAAAGCTTGACGGTTTGCAACGAAAATTCGCAGCTTTCAAATACATGATGTGGACAACCGTTTTATTTTATAATTATATAGCAGCGTACTAGCTTTTCGAATGGCAAGAAGTGAACATTTTCCTAAAATATGATCATTACTAATTGTGGCAAAACAGAATCTCAAAAATTAAAAAAAAAGTTCAGAAAAATGATGAATAGAACACATTTAGTTTCACGAAATATTTATTAATGAAGTATCTTAGCAAATCTATTACTTATACTAAAACTATATATTTTCGTTTTTCCCTCTTTAATGCTTAATTTAAAGAAACGGTTTAGATATTTGCCACGAATGTAGCCTTTTATTGTTTGATGGTTTTTTGCAATTTACGCATTAGCATTAGACGATAATTATTTCACCTTATGGTTGCCATTAAAACAGCTCTCCATGTAGTTTTATGCATAATTCTTGTCAGGCTGGCGTATTTAGCACCGCAAAATATTTCTTGCGATTAGAAAACTTGCCCACTTAAATACTCGAAAATAATGCTGGATAATTCATTGGTAAAAAAACAGTATTCAATTCTTTTTCTGGTAACGTAATATAAAAATATTTCGTGCGTGGCGCGTATGTTTTGTGAGTCCGTTATTATGATTGAGTTTCGAAAGGAGTTTTAAACTCGTTACATCAAAATGGCATAGATTTCTCATGCGAAAACTGGGAGTCTCGTTTGAAAATAGTTTTATTTTATTTTTATTTTTTCTCCAAGTGGCAGCTATTTAGTTTACTTTGCTCTGATGCCGAAAATCACAAGCTTAATGTCAAACGAAATCTTAAAGCAGAAGCTGTTGTATTCAAACTCCTTCTTTACTTGAAAACTCGCAAAAAATCTCTTCATTTGTTCCCCCCCCCCCCCGCCGTTTTTCTTTAAAAAGAGGACGAAATGAAGGTTACATTATTTGTTAAAATACCAAAAAAAATTTCAACATGCAGCAGTTTTAAAATTATATTACGAAAATTTTCGTCGGTTATATTTATTAAAAAAATTCTTAAAAATCTGCAAATAGTGTTACATACTCAGAACAAACTTTTATGAAAAGAAAATTGTCTCCTCTATCCGATTATGCAAATGCCGTTTTGCTGCGAGCGTAGTTACCGCCGTTAAGCATTAGGAGAGAAAAATGCGAAAAATCGCATGAAACATAAAGTAAAAATCTGGTAGGATAATTCTGGTAGGTAGGCCGGATTTTGAAAAAATCGCATCGAGGTGTGTTAGGATCTGTCCTAGCGAAGCCGCATATGAAATTAGGTGTCTGCGACCACCCGTCTCGGCACTATGCGATCGAAAGGCACTCATAAGAAGATCGGATGTCACAAACTTACATAGCCAGATAATACTTACTTTACTCTCGGATTTTATTATATAAGACTAGACTATACTTCCATTTACTTGGTACGAGGTAGTAAAAGTTGTTCAAATTAACACAATTTCAGGAAATATTAAAATTGTTGGTACAACTGAAGGGAGAAATTAGAACTATCACCATTGAATAACAATGTTTTGGCAACAGCAATATGGCGGTTCGGTTACAGTTTCGGCTTCACTATCAGATAAGTAATGCCATCTCCTGGTATTCATATATCTATGCTTTTGAGTCCCTCAGTGCCCCGATTTACTTTTCTACTACGAGACCTTTCTGCCAGAGATAGGCGGCGATATTTACGTCTGGGACTAGCTTGAACGATACGCTTCGAGGATCGGCAGCCGCCGCATGTCGTCAAATTCCGCCGACGAAATTAGACCACTTTGTAGCACTGGCGTAGCCAGGATTTTGTTTCGGGAGGGGCACAGAGAGTTTTGTCCAACTAATTAATTTTCTAATTATTAATTGTAATTAGAAATATTTTAATCATTAATTAATCTTAAATTAAAAAATATAATTAGTAGTTATAATTAGAAATAATATTTTAATTATAATTAAAAATAAGATTCTAATTGTTAATTCTAATTATAATATTACTTAATTAATAATTTCACAAAAATATCCTTAAATATATGTTTAAAGATGCTATTCAGTATTAATTTCGCGAGTTAATTAATAATTCTTCAATATAATTATCTCTGTAGATAGATGCTTATGTACCGGTTTGTCTGGCGATTATCTCAACCAGATAAGTTTTTTTTTTTTTTTTTTTTTTTTTTTTTTTAAATCCAGGCCCGTATCTTCTACTACAATAAGTCTTATTCTACAATATATATATAAAGGAAGATACTGAAAAGAAAACTAAATACATGATTTTTAAATCTCAATAAACGACCGTATGAAAAAAATATTTGTATGTAAAATTTTCTTGTTATAAACAGGAAATGTATAATCTATCCCGGATTTTCAATCAGCTCATTTGCAGCTGCATATAACTAATACATACAGGTTGATTCAAAATTAGTGTGACCAATTTTAAAAGCGTATAATTATTTATGGTAAATTTTAACTTACCACCAGTTTTATTTTAAAAATTAAACGTTTAAATTACCAATCGAACTACTTTTATCAGTGGAAGTAAATTTTGGCTCCAAATTAGATCCTCAAACCCGAAACGAAATTTTTAAGCTTTTGTAGAGTGTTTGCTCAATTTCTGTTATAAATAAAGCATTTAAAATTCAGAAAAGGCATTTTTCTAATGTATAACTATCTAAACTTTGAAAAGAAATAAAATTTGGCTGGCAATAAAGAGCTTCAGTGGGAAAATGTGGATGAAAGGAAGTCCTTGGTGAAAAAGAAAAAAAAGAAGTTGAAAAGACTTATCGTTGTAGAAAATCCTCTTCCTCAAAGAACTTTAGAAAAGAAACTACAAGTATCGCAATCGACAATTTGTCGTCAGATAAAGAAAATTGCCTATAAAAATTGAAGAAACTAGTTTGTCATCAAATGTCTGCAAACACTGTAGAAAAACGAAGAAAACGTTCTTGGACTCTGTATTTAATGTTACGCAAAGGTAGATACAAAACATGGATAACATCTGATAAAGCGTTGTTTCGTCTGTAATTCACAACTGGCAAAAGGAGGTTCAATATATTTCACGCGAACAGCGTCGCAAAGACGCAGCTGTTTTGCAGAAGGCAAGTTGGACGTTAGGTACTGTGGTATGGATGGGAATGTCCTCTCAAGGCTTAATAAAACCATTTTTTGTAGAACCAAAGGTTAAAATTGATGTTAAATACTATCAGAATAAAATTCTGGAGCAGATTATCAAAGAAAGTAAACGTCTTTACCCCGAAGAAAACTTTGTTTTACACGAAGATTCTGCACCAAGTCATACTGGAAGATCAACTGTCAAATGGCTGAAAAATTTGAAAAAGAAAAAAAAAAAGAAAAAAAAACCTTTATTTCTCCTGAAAAATGGCTACCATCATCCCTTGACTGTGCTAATTGCTATTATTCTTTTTATGGGATACTTGAAAGAACAATTAAATAGACGCAAGGTAAGAGTACTTTAAGCGCTTTAAAAAGCAATCAAAGAGGAAGTTGGAAAAATACCTCCAAAAATGGTCTAAAAAGCTCTTTTGGCTTGACCTAAACGTTTACGTAAAATGTACTATGCTAAAGGAAACCACATTGAAAATTTCGTGTAAATAACTTAATTCAATAAAAATTTTTTATGCTCTGAAATTGGTCACGTTATTTTTGAATCAGCCTGTATTTTATAATGAAGATCGCGCAAACACAAACCTATTATTATTTTTATAATTAACAGCCACAGAACAGCGACGCTAATTTAAAAAAATAAACCTTTAATTATAATGCACAGGCTGTACTAACTCAGTTTCTTATTAAATTAATAAGTCAAAATGTACAGTTTTATGCAGTAACACATAATTAACCTAGAAAATCTTATGACTGGATTTTTTTATTTATCTTTTTATTTTTTCAAAAAGCTTGTTTTTAATATAATGTTGCTCACAAATTTAAGATAGTCTAAATAATACAGACACAATATTAAAATAAGAAAGATATAGCTTGAAGAAAATCATCCAAAACTCTTGTTTCTGGAATAAAGTTGATCACTAGAATAAAATACCCTACACAATTCAAATAATATATTAAAATAGCAAAGATATGACTCAAGGAGAATCTTCCAAAACTTTGCCTTTCTGTATAAGGTTGGTGACAGGATTAGAATATTATACGTATACAATGCAGACACAATATTGAAATAACCCAAACATCACTTGAAAAAAAATTCCGAAACTCTACTCTTTGGAATAAGGTTAATCACAAGATTAAAATTTTCTGCACTTTGTTAACAAAATACGTATTAAAACAACACAGACGTCACTAGAAGAAAATTTTCGAAAATTCTGGCTTTTGGAATTAAGTTGGTTCAAAATATATAGAATTTTTCTACTTACCCAGACAGCACAGACAACTTGCATCAAACTTGCAGCAAGCTTGATTTATCAAGTCAATAAACTTGAATTAAGCTTGAAAATTTCAAGCGTGTAAGCTTAATGCAAGCTTGAATCAAGTGTTTTAGTTTACACTTGCCCAGCTTGTATTAAGCTTGACATAGCAAGCTTAATTTCAAGCTTAAAAATTTTTCCTAAAAAAAAAAATTCCTAAATACACGGGGCGCTCGTCGGCGAACTCGCCTCGCATATTTTATTTTTCCACGCATTTTCCCCTCTACGCTGAAATTTCAAGTTATTTTAATCTGTTACCATCAAGCGTCCGCATCGAACTCGGTATCTAAGGGTTGGGAAGCCAGCGTCCTAACCACTCGACCAACCTGAGTTACGCTGATATGACTAAAGTTTGAAGTGACTGCTATGGTTATCACGCCGTTTTCCGGCGAGATCGATCAATGGCCGATGTGTTGATCTGTTTCTTTTATTTTTCCATGGGATGAATCAAAATTAAAATAATGTAATGTTAATGTATTAGTAGAGTCTCTAAATCATTAGAGACTCTACTAATAGGGAAATAAGCATAATATAAACTTAAAAGCAGCACACGTTTTAAAACTTTCACTATCGCGACACTTATGTTGGGCAATACTGGCCAAAATCGAGACAAACGACTGATTTTGAAATCAGTTTCGTAGTATAATTGTATTTTATTTTGAAGAATTTCAATATTTGGAAATATAGAATCTTTTTTTTTTTTAATTCTATGGTCAAGTACATTTATGACTGATGATAAATTATTTGTTATGTGGATGTGGCTTTCCAAATCAAGCAGTAATCAAGTTCTATTCAAGCTTGACAGTTCAAATGACTTCTCCAAGCTTGCTGCAAGCTTAAAATGAATTGAACTGTCAAGCTTGTATTAATACGTCAAATTAAAAGAAATGTCAAGCTTGATTTAAGCTTATGTGCTGTCTGGGAAGCAGTCTTAAAAAATATAATTAATTGCAATTTTTCGACTTGAATAAGTGTTGAGTTGTTAATTAAATCTCTTCAAAGTACATCTTACATAATATTGGGAAGATTAAATGGTAAAAATACACCGGATTTGATTTCTTTTTTAAAAAAAAGGGGGGGGGGGGAAACAGACGCACAAAACTTTCCAGAACGGATAAGTTCGTAAAATTATTGAGGGGGAAAGGGTTGCATTCATCGCTAGTTGGTGAGCCATAAGTCAGGGGGTTGGGCACTAGAGATGAGAGATGAGATGGACTCAACCCGAGCCTGGTTTGGGCTCGGGCTGAGAGTGCTTGTGAGAAATTTCTCTTTTATTGAACGCATTCCTTGTAAACGGATTTTAAAAAGTGATTCATGGGGGAAATAAACTAATTAATATTATTTGATAAACTTTAATATAACGAATTATGTAGTGCATTAATAATTCGCTGTTATATTTGTCTTTAATTTGCACAAACGGCAAATTTTTTGATATTCTACCAATGAAGTCATTGACTTTTATATACCTATTAGCTGAAATTTCGGGCTCGGGCTTCGGCACCCTACATAAGTACAAAGTTTTAACGTACAGTTTAAAAAACAAAAAAATGAAAATAGGTCTGTTTAATTGCTTAACTTAGAAGAAAAATATATTTAATAGAAAGTCACATTTTAATGAACAACTTAATGTCTTATTTTAGAATCAGAAAATAACGGTATTAAGCCCCGATTTTTCAGATTAATTTCAAAGCAAAACTGCTGTTCTCATAGGTTGCGGTTTTAAATGACAAAGGAAAGCACTTAGGAATATTTAATTTTTTTTTAAACTGTGAGTAGTAAAAATATTAAGAAGAAAACATTACTGAGAGTAATTTTTATTTAAAAAATACAGACTTAGTGGACTGTTGATAGACCTTATTTAGTCGTGAGCCGGATATCCGGTGATTGTGATTCGGATATTCGATGATATTTCGGTTATTGATAAATCAGCCGGATATCAAGTGCATCCCTAGATATTTCAAATATTCATTTATATTTTACCAGAGCCATATAAAATAGTATTTATAAAGTTTTATAAAACTTTAGAACAGAAAAATGAATTACAGATTTACCCTCTTGTCAATTGAAAGGGTGGGTATAAAGGAAACATTTCTTAAATTATACATATTAATGAAAATATGATAATACAAATTTTTCAACATACTTAAGAAGATATTATGTCGTATGTATTATGTCATCGTTTATATTATCATTTAAAAACACACAATGAAATATTGAGTATTTACTTTAGTTTCTTTTCTTGATGTGCTTTCTGAAGTTTTCTGCAAATATCTGTTCATCTATGGCTTTTTCCGTTTCCTGTAGATTTGAGTCTTCATTGTTAGCAGGCAAACTATGTATAATTTTTGGAATTTTATTAAAAATTCCTCCTATACTTCTACTCAACGGGCACTTTCTTGAGGCCATAATCTCTATTCGAACCCACCAACTGGACAGAGCAACACACTAGTCAAAAACACGAGCGTCTGGACCTTGGGAATGTAGGGGAAAGTGCCAGCATGTGCCCCTCCTTGAAATTTTATCGTTAGTAGGAAGTAATATTTTTGTATACACCATACTTTAAAAATACCACAGGTGGCCATGAAAGCTGATAGCACTTGGGGATACATACTTCACAGGGTATAACGGTAACGAACTGAGGTTATAGGGAGGGGGAAATTTTTAGTATCCCGGGAGTAGGCTATTGCCCAGATGTATATTTTCTGTTGTGTAGGCGTGTCGAAAGTCACCTCGCGTTAGTGATTAAAGGCACTTTTTAACCTTTTTATTGACTTGTTTTTTAATTCGTTCTCAATGTGAAAGGATCTAGAAAACGTTTATCAGGAAGATTAGACAAATATCACACAACAAGGATTATGAGACGATCCATTTTTACAAATTGCAATATATATATAACAACTGAAAAAATTTCGGGAGGGGCACGGGCCCGGTGGGCCCCTCCCTGGCTACGCCAGTGCTTTGTAGAGAAGAGGATATTCATCCTTGATGAAACCCGACTCCCGCCAGGCATTTTTTAATACTTTTAATCATAAAAGTGCATCCGAACATACTATCCTAGCTCAAAGTACACTTTAATAAATTTAAAAGGGCACTTATTTCTGGTTGTTTAAGACAGTGTCTTAAAGAAAAAAAATATGTTCAGTTCTATGCATGCACACGTACATTTTATATAAAAGGCAATAAATTTTATAAAAATCTGCTAAAATAAAATAATTACTCTGTGTAGTAAAACTGAAAATTCATTGTACAATTAAAAAAAAAAAAAAACAGAAGGAAAAAGAAATGTAGCTCAATTATTATAATTCGCATGCTTTTAACGTATGCTCTTTATACATGGCGGATACACGCGATACAATGTAAAAGATAACCGTACATGGCGTCGGCAGCACAAGGCAAGGCGACACTTGCCTCCCCCTGATTTTTAATATGTCGGTTTTGTCCCCTTTTTTTGGTTAATTCTTTCCAACATGGTAACCATAGCATGAATTCATCTTTGCCTCTCCACCTCCTCCCCTTGAAAAATTTTCTCCCAGCGTCCATGTAGAAGAGTGACTAATTTAAACATAAGGGTTGAAACTATCCAAAAGGAAAGGTGACGGAATTGTCATTATGTGTGTATGAAATCATGGACTGCGATTGAGTGCCGGGCCATTTTCTTTGCCCTTTAAATTTTTTAGGTCAATTGCATCAATTTTATTTATAAAAATTTATAGCAATTTTGGCAGATTTATAACAATGTGGGATTCTGTGATGAAAATTGATAATTAATTCAAACAGAAGATTATTAAAATGTATTATTATTAAGAAAAAATATGTATAACTCTCAGAAAGTGCTCTCAGCTTTCGCTACCGCGACCGCCAAATTGGAGTGCTTGGGAGGGCGTTCCTTATGGAACCAGCCAATGGGAAACTCTGATTCTAAAGACAATAGCGACAAGGAAAAAAAACACTTTTTATTGGAGAAAAACCGACCGTAGAAGCGAAAAAAAAAACGGCTTCGGTTAAAGAATTTAATCAACTTAGAGAAAGTAACCATGAGAAAGTCGAAGTGAAAACGCACCATAAGTCTGACTCCGGGTGTGTTCTGCGCCTCTTATGTAAGGTCCAAAATCTCTAGCAATCTCTCGAAGATTCCATTCCAGAAAAATCCCAATCCATCGCTAACCCGCATCGTTTCGGCTCCAGGGAGACGTAACTATCGCCATCTAGCTCTGGCGGAAAGTCCACTAGCAGAAAAGCAAACCGTACAGGGGCAAGGATGCTCTCAGCTTTCCTCTCCGCTCAACTCGCGCATGCGTACTAATCATTGCGAGGTCTTCCGCGCGATTCCCTCCTTCCTTCAAAACGACAACATCGTGGATCGTACGCCGCCATTAATTATTAAGATATTACAAGATATTAAAGAGGATGGGTCCCAGGATCGAGCCCTGGGGGACCCCGCTCTGGATCGGATTTGGAGTGGATAGCGTGCGTCCTACCCGCACAACAAATGTTCTGTTTTCAAGGTACGAGTGGATTAGATGTATAATACTGTCGGGAATGTTTTGCTTGGCTAGTTTGAATGTGAGTCCCCAATGCCATACCTTGTCGAAGGCCTTCTGTAGGTCCAACAACAGGATGGCGGCCCTCTGAGTTGATTGGATGGCGTCGTGGGCGATTTCCACGACACGCACCAGCTGGTGAACTGTACTGTGTCCCTCTCTGAAACCAAACTGCTCGGGGGGGGATGGTATTGTTTTGATTTAAATGTGTTTGTAACCTGGAGAGGATGACTCTCTCAGTGACTTTACTCAGCGAGCTGAGCAAGCTGATTGGTCTGTATGAGTAGGGGAGTGCATGGTTCTGCCCCGGTTTGGGAATCGGGCAAACAATTGCTTGTTTCCATATGTTTGGGAAATAACGATGTTTGAGGATTGCATTTGTCAGCGTAGTGATATTAAAAAGAGTTGAAGTGGGTATGTTCTTGACAGGGGCGTAGCCAGAAATTTTTCATGGGGGGGGGGGTTACGACTAATGCAACTCACATATATGCATACATGTGCGTGATAAGGAAGTGAAGAATATACATTTTGTATGGCAAAAATTTCCTCATGGAGGGGGGGAGGGTTATGACCCCCCTAACCCCCCCCCGTGGCTACGCCCCTGGTTCTTGAGCATTGTGTTTGTGATATGATCGTTTCCCGGGCATTTTCGGGGGTTGAGCTTTTTAATTATGCGGTATACCTAGGAGGGCAGGGCGTTTGGTATTGTATAGCTGGGAGGGTGACTAAGGAAGTCGGTAGTTTCCCTTTCGATTTCATCTCTTTGAGAGACCAGGTCGTCTGTCTCATTTGGAAGAGAGAATTGAGTTGCGTATGATTTGGCAAGAAGGTTCGCCTTGTCTGCGTCGTTGATGCAGTATGAGTTTCCATTTTTAAGGGGGGGGATTTGTGTCTTTTTATTCGTGATTTTTCTAATGGCGCGCCATATGGTGCCATCGTGCGGGGAGAGACTCTGGATGTAAGAGGTCCAGTTTCCGTGGTTATGCCGAGAGATTTGTTGCTTTACTTGCGCACAGAGTCTGTGATATGTTGCTCTGTCTTCTGGTGCGCGCGTCAGCCGGTAGGTTTTTCGGGCTTTGTTCCGATTGTGTATGAGCGCACGGATGAACGAGGGCAGTTTGATAGGAGTTGGGGG